>CM076573.1:21923094-22048210 GCA_034641835.2 Pinus albicaulis
TTTGTTCTTTTTGGAAAATGAAATCAAGCATATGTTCACATTAAAGCCAAACTTTGCTAAATATATAGAGGCTGATGAAAGCTAGAGGAAACTAAATAATATGAAGACCCCCACTGCTGAACAGTGGCAAGAATTCACAGATATGATGTGAATTTGATAGGTAAAGGGAAAGAAAATCACATAAAAAAGTCATATTCTACTGTTACTTTATGGTGAAAAAAGCAGTGTCAAAGTGTATCAGGGTCAAAGTGTATCAGTAAAATCAAATTGTTACTGCTGGTTATTTTTCAATTACAACAGTGAAACAGTGAAAAGCAGAAATAAAGAGTATCAGAGTTGAAATTCAAAGAAAGGAATGTTCTACAACCACCTTCCACGTGAAGATGCACCTAATGCCAGCTATGCTCACAGCACATCGAAAATCAGTTTAGATAAGATAAACATTTCTATTTTTCCTTGTGAAAGAGGACACCTTGCAAACTGTTTTGCTGTCGTCCCTCTTCTTGTGTAATGTTTCCTATTTTTTCTTGAGATATTATCTCAAAATTTAGATATTTTGTAAGTAATTCAATTGTATAAATACTTCATAATTTGAAGTATTCATGGTGGAATAAAATAATCAAGATTACTATAGACTTTTTGTTGAAACATTGGGATTTTATGCGAGTTAAGTTGAAGCAGCAGGCTGGAAACTGAAGAAAATAGACATCATAGCTAAGGATTCATGCGATGAGCAGATGAGTACAGTCTTTTCAAGTTTTCATTATGTGTCTCTTTAAGTTTCATTCATACATCTTGTGTTTATTTCAATCTTAAATGAAAAACTAGGAGGAATATTACAGAATTAGTGTAAAAAGCTCTTTGTATTAACTAGTTTTCATTTTTATGTTTTCTACTGATTTCCAGACTTTAGAATTCTTAATTACTCTTTAGTCTCGTTTGAACTCAACTTCCCTCTTCCTTTTTTGTGATCTAAGGATTCTTAATTGCCCTTAGTCCATATTTCACCCACTTCATCAAAATAGCCTTTTAAAACCCTCTGAAGGTCATCTATCTTGCCCTTAACACATTTGCATCTTTTGGCCTAGGTTTTCTAGTCTTGTTTGCTATAATTTTATTCCATTGCCCAATGTTTAGGTAGATATTTCTATGGTTTTCCTTGTACTCATTTATTCCTACCAACATTCCAAAAATCAAACCAAACTGTCCACTCATAGCTAGCCTAAAACCCTTTACCAAAACAAAGCTAAATTTTAAGGAGAGATCCCTCTCTGGAGCTCAGGAAGGCTAGATCCTTAGTTTCCAAAGTGGTTCTTGGTTACCCCTGGTTTTCTTAACTACAAAAATCCCCATCCCACAACCTGAGAATTACTAGGGTGATAACAGGGTGGTCAAACTGACTCGTCCCTAACATTAATGAAACTGGTCATTCATCCTCTCAAATATCTTTACCTAATGTATTTACCCCTAGGTAACTCAAAAACATCAATATTACATTTACGTCCATGAATTACATAAGTGAAAACTTAAATATTTCATCACAATCTCAGAAAATTTTGACAAACAAAAAAATATCACGGAATTGACAGATGCATAGTGCCTAAAGCGCAACACCAACTTCAAGGTAAGTCTCCTGGAGTCCAAATTGAGCTCAGGATATCTCATTGGAAAGCCTATCCTGTCTAGTTTCCAAATATATTCTTATTTTCCAAAATTGACCTGATTTGACCCTCCAAAAAGTCAATCTCCCAAGACTGGTCAAATGTGTAGTGTCGGGCTCAAAAAGAGGGCAGAAACATGATTTTTTGGATGTTTTTGGCCTTTTATCCCTATCAAAATGTCCAATTTTGGTGTTCCAATAGTAAAAATTTTATGTAGAGGGCCTTCTGAATCCAATGGTGGTGGCCATTTGTCATTTGAAGTCTCACAGAAGATTTGGCAATTGGGTTGTTTTGAAAACTAGTCAAACTTTGTCAAAATGCCCAAAATTTCAAAAAATCACCTAAAAACCTTCAAAATTGGGGGATAGAGTGCTAATGATGTGTGTTAAGCATGGAGGGAGGCCTCAGCAAGAATGTAAATTTTTTCTCCTTCCTTTTCTTGGCTAGGGTTTGCTTGTGTTTCTCCTGCAATTGCTTAAGTTTGATGCTACAAACCTTGTTTCTTGTGATGTACCTGTTTGACAAGTTTCGGTGCATCTTGTTTTCCTTGTTTTCCTTGTGGAGGATTTTTTCAAGATGGATTTTTACCCTATCAAGCCATGTATCTCTATCATCCTCAACCTTCTTGGCAATCCTTTCCTCAAAATTTATTTTTTCATCTTTAATTCTTTGTTCTTGTAAAGCCCTCTTAATACCTCTTGGTTTTGGTATTTTTCTGCTCCTTTGGATTTCATCATGGTTAAGGTCACTAGGTGGAATCATAGCTTTACATTTATTTGTTTTAAGAAACTATAGCTCCATGATAATTTTCTTATCCTTCAGTTTCTTATTCTCCTGCTCAAGAAAAGAAATGACAAACTTAAATCTCTCTAAGTTAGTCTGAAGCTCTCTAATTTGGGCATTCTTCTCTTTGAAAATGAAATTGGGGGCCTCATGATCATTACGCTCATCCAAGTCAACTAGCTCAAATTGTGTCTCTATCTCATGGATGTCTTCCTCCTCATGCCTGACTTCCTCATGAACAATTGTCTCTATAATCTTTTGCTTTCCTTTCTATACCTTCTTTGCTTATGAAGAAGGCAAGGTCCCTTCCACAATTTCTGGAGAAAACACCTGTATGTGCCCTCTCTGATATGTTCTAGCCAATGTGCCCATTTCAACCCTTTTAGGCTTGCTGACCATAACCCTGCTAGGTGACCCAATTTGACTCTGAAATGGTGATGATGGTGATGAAATGGATCTAGTAGGATGAGATGATGAAGAAGTAGGTGTTGTGGGCTGAGATGGATGAATAGATGTAGTAGGATGAGATGGGGGAGTCACATATTCAACATGTTGAGCTTGTGGAGCAGTGAAGATGTCATTAGCAATGAAAGTGTCCCATGAGATGTTCAACTGATTAAGATGATGGAGGAAAATGATCTTGATAAGAGAGTGGTGAGAGAGATTGTTCACCTGCTGGTCATGATCTCTCTTCTATACAATGTATGCCATTTTTTCAATTCTACTGAATACAAAATATGGAATATTGATCATCTTGACCATTGTGAAGTGCATGAGCAGTCTAATATGGTAGATGTAAAGTCTGGAGAACCTTCCTTCACAAAATAAGTACTTCATGATGTTTTTCATCATGGGGGCATACCTATCAAGGAGGTGACTGAAAGGAAAAAAATTCTTTACTTAATTTTTGTACCTTTGCTTGATGTATGGCTCATAATAGTGATCATCCAAGTCTTTGGACTTGAACCACTTCTCACCTACAATTGGAATTCTAGTGGCAACTACAATGATGGCTAATGATATGTTGAAATTCACACCAAAAATGATCACTTGATTATCTTGAAGATTTGATATGAAAAGTTTTCTTAAAACATGATGGTTTTGGACTCTTTGTATCATTTCACAAAATTCAAAGCATCTGACAAGCTTGAAACAATTGATAGTCATGGGAGATGCCATTAGTTCACTAGTGTTGATGGGCTCAAGTCTAAGAATCTTTCCTCTCTTGTGTGGCCCTCTTTCTTTCCTCTCTTCTTCCTTCATGTAATCTTTGTTTTCCTCCTCCAGGATATTTTGGTCTAGAAACCCTAGGGATGAGGAAATGGGAATAGGGATAGGTTTATGGAGTGGGGAATGGGGTGGAAACAATTAGGAAGATAGGGGAAGGGTTTAGTAAACTTAGGGAGTTTGTGGGGGGTTAAAATGTTTAGGGAATTGGGAGTAGTATTTTTATTATAGGTTTGATGTTAATGTGTGCCTAGGAAATAGAGATGCCTATGACTTAGGGTTTAGGGGAAAAGGGATTTAGGGACAAAAATATAGTAATTTCGGGGTAGGGATGGGTCTCACTATGATGTGGGAAGGCAATATGGGGTCTTAGGGAACCAGATTGGGAATAAGGGAATGAAATTAGGATTTTCAACTAGACAAATCCAATTTTATCATGAAAACTCAAACACCATGAAAATTCACTTAAATAATGCAAGGAGGAGGCAAATGTGTCTTCCTTACTTGTTAAGAGGCAGTAATAAACTTTGTTGGAGGTTAGGAGAAATTTGCATGAGTTTTGGAGCTTGCTGAGAAAAAAGGCCAAATGTGCAGTGCCTTTGAGAAATGTTCATCACCCTCTTGCTAGATGCACATCGAACTTCGCATGTACGCAGCGCTAGTTCCACATGCACAGCGCCTCTTGTCCAGAAATGCAACACCACAAAAAAATTCAAATTTTCGCCCTCCAAACTGGAATTTCGAGCTATGGAAGTGGTATATTAATGTTGTGAGAGACAAATGAGAGTAAATTTGATGTTTTTATGAGCTTTATACTTGGTGGATTTGATGTTTTGGGACTTGGGACCCACTTTACCTTCTTTACATTCACCTTTAAACCTTGAAACTTTACCCTTTCACTATGAATTCGTTCTTTGACAATTTATCATATTATTGGATTGAGACACTTTAAACTTTGACATTTTGGTGCTTTGGCATATGGATGTTTTGAGTTGGCAGCTTGGGAGCCATGAACTTATTACAAATTGAGTGACATAAAATTACATAATAAAAAATAAAAATTACATTTTGGAATAAAAACTAAATATGAATTTCCAACTTTACATAGTAAAGTGAATTTATTGATCACTCTTAGTCTTGTTGGTATTTTATGCAATGGAAAAGATGTTTTATTGGACCTTGAAAACCCTAAGACCTAATGGACACACTAACTGAATATATTTCATGATGATATGACTGAAAAAGTGATAAAGAATCATGAATAATGGACACTCAACATAGTGACAAAGTGAGCCGACAAGTGATGAGATGACATTTTTTGAAAAGAGTGAACCTGGATTAAAATCTGCACCAAGTGACCAAATTTTTACATGACCTAGTGAAATGACAAAAAATTCAGAATGGGACCCTAATATGATGTGAAAAGAGATATTTTGATCATTGGTGGCAGGATGCAAAAACTGACACTAACATTGGCTCTAGCTAGGGATGGTAGCTCCTTGGAGGTGCCAAGAACACCGTAGACCAAGTGCCTATCCATTGGGCATGGAGTCAAAAGCTAAAAACCAAACAGAATACTAAAAACTTGACTCAATAAACTGAATCAAGACTTGAATCAAAACTAGCCGAAATAAAAAAAACTTACTAAACTTATTGATGGCAACATATCATCATGACTTGAGGGCTTAAAATATTGATGAAAATCACCTGCCTATTGAAGACATAGGTACAATCATGTGAAGTGATCCTTCCAGTGTAACCAATCCAGCATATGGCTACTTGAATTCTACTCTCACTTTCCTCAAGAAGGGAGAAAAACAAAAAACTAGGCCACTCCAAGTGTCTAGTGAACATGTGCTTCTGGTCCATGAAAACAAGAAAATACATCTTCCCTGCAAATCAGTAAAAGGATCTTCAAAAATCTAAAATGTTACCTTGTCTTGAGTTTCAGCAAAAACACAAGCACAATCTTCATTTTGATATGAAATAACACTTGGTTGTTGATCCATAGGAAGGCATAGGGAAGTATGGATTTCTGTTATCTGAGTGTTGGTTGTAAATTCCTGAAGCGCTGGAAATTTTGACTCTATCTCTTGCACACTGTCTATCTTAGGCTCATACTTATCCAATTCATAGTCTAAATCAATCTTGACAGAAAAAATTCTTCAAAATTATCAAACATGACACCCCTATCTTCTTCATGAAAGATAACGATCTATGTTAGCTGATCTCCTTACAGGAAATCATCATCACAAATTGGCTTACTCTCAACAACTTCCTGTATAGTTTCATCAATCTCTTGACTGTCATCATTTAAACTCGGATTTTCATTTTCAATGATGGAGTAAGTTTCACTAACACATTCTTGACTATGTGAACACTGCAAACTTGCATTAGCTTGGGCTGTAATATGACTGTTTAGGAGTTGATATATCTCATCTTCAGACAGAGGAGAAACTTGAGTTTTATAGAGTTAACATTGGCTTGATGATTTTTATTTTCAAGATCAGGAATAGGCATTTCTCTTTCTAGGTCCCAGTATTTTTCATCTAAGGAGGAAACTATTGTTTCTTGTTGGGAAGAAAAATCATATAGGGCTTCTATGATCTCATCATCTAGACACTCTTCATCCCTGTTGACTACTCTGTGTCAATGACCCCATAGCCATACACCCCCATTTTTGCAAATGGGATTTATCATGTTCAGGGTGTTCACGCCATTCAGATTTCATCTTCAGTCGACAGTTGTATAAACAATGTAAACCCATTCTGCATGTGTATAATGTAAATTATCTAAGTAAGACCATCTTGTATGTAATAACCTAGGTAAGCCTAGTATTTTGGTGATAATTTCTATCCTAGGAGGTTTTTTGTTTCACTGATTCATTTGTGTTTCTCTACACAAGTGATCGACAGAGTTTTCCCCTCCAGCCTCACCACAAATCTAGGGTGGATTTTTTCATCAATATGTTAAGTGAGTCCTAGGTTTTTCTATCAATTCTTTGTAAAAGTAGTTTGAGAATAATCCTAGCTAGTTGGCTAGATTATTTTATTACAAGCTACTTGGTCTACTAGATCATGTTTTGAGTCGCATAATTGGGTAGCTATTTGAGGGTCTATCACGAATGGTTTTTCCCCCTTTATGTGTCTAAATGTATTTACCTTATGTCAAGAGGGTTGGAAAAATAATGAAATCACCTCATTAGTCAATTAATTAAATTTTCTGGCTAAACTAAATTAAAAACTCTAAGCCATAAATTTAATTAATTTTAAGTCCTAGGTGATTTAAAATTCTTCAAAGGCAAAATTCGTGGGTCCCTAAAAAAATAATTTTTTAAAGGTCCCAGGCCAAGGGAATATTGATAATTTTGAGAAATTTTGGACCCTTGGGCCTTGGTGGTTAAGTCAAAGTCAAATTTTTGAGGTAATTAGATCAAAAATATTATTAAGGAATTAAATGATAAATTTGAATTTCCTCAAAAAATTATAATTGCAACAAACGAGATTAAAAGATGATTAAATATTTTTAAACGGTCGAGATTACTTTGATAGGGATCAATCGGAGTAGCCATTGGAGGTTTTATCCTATAAATTAGAGGTATTTGTCTATCAGTTGCATCCGATATTTGAATCGTGCAATTGTTCTCAGAAGCTCTTGTAACTTTTGTTGATAAATAAAATGGAAAGACTTTGGAGTTAGACTTTGGTGTTCCTTTTCTAGATCTATGTGGTGATATTTTCTCTATACTCTTTTACTTTTATTGGCATTTTATAGTTGATAGCCTTTATGGATTCATCTGCATATAGGTATCTTGTGCATATTTCTGTGTTTTCTTGAATTTCATTTTGATTTGACAGAAAGATCAGTTATCTATGTTTTTGAATGGTCTTATGGTTATTTTTTTAATCACTATCAATATAAATTCAAATCTAAGTGTGCAGAGGTCAATATTCAGGATTTGAGCTTTTGGGAAAATCTTCAGCTAGATCAGTCGACTCTTAGATTTTAGAAAATCTGAAAAATCCCATTGTTTCCTAATTTCTGAAGTTATCTTACGGAATATTTTTTGCAAGGTCTTCTTGGGCTTGTGCCTTTCTTAATTTCTCTTTTTCTAAATTGTGAAAAATGGTTTTAAATCTGGCCATGAGGGTTTTTTGATCTGTAGAATAGCACGGTAAATTTTGCAAATATGGTTTTTTTTTACTCACTAGGGTTTAAGGGTTTTTATTTTTTTTTGCGTATTTTTTAGTTTCGCTTCCTTGTTTCTAGTTTTGTGCAGGTTTTACAAGGAGATTTTTCAGAAAAAATTTCAATCTGAGCCAGATCTAGGCCCCAGAGAGTAAGATCTGGCCTCAGGATCGTTTTGGGTTGTATATCTGGGCAGTATCTTGCCTTAGGGAATAA
The DNA here is from genome assembly GCA_034641835.2 of Pinus albicaulis. NCBI lineage: Eukaryota > Viridiplantae > Streptophyta > Pinopsida > Pinales > Pinaceae > Pinus > Pinus albicaulis. Next base: position 21,931,170 of record CM076573.1, read on the forward strand.
ATCATTGCAGGCGTATTTATCGAATTTAATTATGCTAGGTGAAAGGAAAAATTTGAAATTCTATGCACCAATGTGCCTGCAAATTTTATGTTTTGCCAGTTGGTTACTTAACTTTCCTTTACGCTGCCATCTCCTCGCTTAGCCCTGCTCCCTCCTCACGTATTACCTTCATTTCCTCACAACTGTAGCCCTCACTCAGTCTTGAAGCTGTCTATGATGCTCTTCCATTTTTAATGCCTTTCCCATCTACAACTGCATCCCTATTCGTCATTCTTCTTCCAGCTCCTCACACACCCTCACGTGTTCCTCTTTCCTATCGCAAATACACTGCATTTCTATATCTGCTAGCTACATTCTCTAATCCCCCACTCGTACACCCTACTCGAGCCCTTCATTTCCCCATCCAGCCCCCAATATTCAAGCCATCCACGCTATCCACTGCCCTTCTTTGAGTGTTGCTCCTTCGATTTTCTCTTCCCGCAGTTGCCCTCTAACTTCACGCTCCCCTTTGCGGCTGCCCGACCCTGCATACACACATTCCAACCTAAATTCAAAATGCATAAAACAAACGAACATTACACTTTAGCTTTAATTTCGATTTTGATTTGACCTTGACTTTTTTTTAATTTTTCTTAACTATTCATTTTTTTTTAATTCTGGTCCAAATTTGGTTTTGGTTAGGAACTTTTTTAAGTTTTTAACATTTCATTTTAATTTTCTAATAAAAGCATTAATGAATCTTTAAATTTTTAAAAATTTTTTGTTTTTTAGAGTTTTAGATTTTTTAATTTTTAATTTTTTTTTTCATTAACTTTAGACTTAGGAAAAACTTTAAAATTAAAATAACATTTTAAATTTTGATTTTTTTGTTTTTCATTTTTTTTTTTTTTAAATTTAGTTTTAGATTTATTTTTTAGTTTGGTATTTTCATTAACCTTATATTGAAAAAAAGAAATTTAAAAATCCCAAAAACTTTAATGAAATTTTTAACTTTAAAAAATTCTCAAAAAAAATAATAATAATAATAATAATAATTTTTTTTTTTAACTTTTAACATTAGGAAATTTTGTTTTAAAATTTTTGTTTGGAATTGATCTTGGCTAAAAATGAAAGGAAAAATCTAAATTATTCCATAGTCAAAGGTGAAATTTTTATCTAAAGTTTCACTATAGGATAAATTTAAATTTCTGGATAGGAATTACTAAGAAGATCATTTTAATTCGGAATTGTGCATTTGAATTCGATGGTCCTCTCATGATAATATCCTTTCAGAATTTAAATTGTTTAAAGCTTGTACCTGGTCGAAGTATTTTTATGCTTAAAATATATTAGGACTTTGAGAATTTTTCAAGTGATGATAAATTGCATGTCTTTCTTTCCTAGATCGAACATCTTTAATGCATGATAGTGAAGGATTATGAAAATGATTTATTCTCTTTAAATGCATTTTGAGCTTATTTTTAATCGCAATTTAAATCGCATTGTTGAAAAAGGCTTATCTTTTAGTTTGGTAAATTGAGCATTTAATTGAAGAATTGGATACTGTGCTGGTGGATTGGTGTTTTCATAGCAGGATAGTTGTCATTTTTAGCCACAGTTATCTATCAACTACTTGATCTTAATTTTGTAACGGGATAATTTGACTCCATAAGGCACTGGTCTTAAACTTTTAATCTAATTGAATCTGTAAAATCTCGTTAAATATTAATAAGTACTTGGTCGTTTGACTGTGTCTCTTGAATTGCTTGGTTTCCAACCAATTCTCTTTCTTCCATATCATTAGGGTCTACCCCCTTTAGTCTGCAAGGAGAAAACTTAAATAGAGATATTGGGGATTAGGGTGACAACCCTCGATCTGAGCTGTTGTCGTGGTGCCTATACATTCTGTGCGACAACATTTTTTGACGTCGTTGTCAGGGACCAATTTATTGGTCACTTTGGCTTTACGACATTAATCTCTTTCTTCGGCTTTCATCTCAGGTATTTGAATTAGTTTCATATCCTAGTGTCGACTCCATTGGCTTCATTTTCCACAAGAATTTGTACTAGAATACATCCAAGTAGCTTGGTTAATCCTACTCTAGATCCTAAAAGGGTTCTCAAAGTCTGATTACACAAGCTCTCTTCTTGTACACTTCTTGTTAATCTCAGCCATGAAGCTCTCTTGGATATCCATTCTCTTTTTTGTGATCCTGTTCAGCAAGATATCATGGATATCTTTGCCCCGTGTAAATTTGTTAACGTTCAGGGTTATCCCAATGATTTCTCTGAACATGGTATGGATAGGTTACCTACTTTTTGGGGAAATAATGCGGTTGGTGTCAAAGCTCACTTGTTTGCTTTCATTGGTTGATGGGATAAATGGGGGGTTTTAAATAACGATTTCGAGGATGTAAAGATGAAGCTTTTTATTCTTAATTTTGAGCAAGATGTTTTGGAATGGTTTACTGAAAATCCTAATAATTCATTTGATACTTTTGAATCAATTCTATTTTCCTTTAAGGATAATTTTGGTGATAAAAGGGAAGATAGGAATTTGGTAAAAGATATCAGTACCATAAAAAAGAAATAGAATGAAACAATTGAAGAATTTAACAGGAAATTTAATGGTATCCTTAAGGAAATATCACGAACTCATAGGCCTCCTGATGGATCTCTTATGAATTTTTACATTGATGCTTTTAATTATGATACTTCATATGAGCTAAGACGTGCTAAGACTATTGATTATAAGGCTTCCCAATCTTTAGCCAAAGAGCTTGAAAAGGACAAAAGGGCATCAGGGAAGTTTAAAATTCCTGGTTTTGATAGGGTTGAGACTAAGTTAAAAGGGCATAAAGGTAAAGAGAATCTAGAAAATGATGATGACCTTATGAAAAAGTTCATGAAAAATCTTGAAAGCATGGAGCTTAACCAAGTGAAATTAATCTTTGACCATGCTAAGGAAATAAGCACTTTGCAGTCTATGTTACTCCAAATGGAAAGTGCTCAAGCGCAAAACTCCTAACCTAGGAATCATAATAATAATAATCAAGGCCATAATACTTGGCAGAAAAAAGGTCAGCCTAGTGAGCAGAGACCTCCTAATCTTCTTGAATCTACTAATCTGGTTGATGAAGCTCCACCTTATTGTAGAGCTTGTGATGCTCTTCATGAGGAGGTTACTTGTCCCACTGTTAAAAGAATAATGAATAGTGGAATGTTTGGGGCAAGTAATTAGATAAATGTTGTTGGTAAGGTGTTTTCTTTGTCTATGGAAGACTGAGGAAAATAGTCAAGATGTTAGGCCTTTTACATCTTCGCCTAAGTCACCTGATACGGGGATACTGGGATACCGGGATACCGGGATTCGAAGTTTTGGATATGGGTGCGGTGACCCCGGAACAGGATACTTCTGGGATACGATACGTTATATATTATTTTATTAAAAATATATATATATTTTAAAATATATATATATATATATATATATATATATATTAATATATTAAAAATTAGATATTTTTTGCACAAATTCATACAAAATTCATTGATTCAAACATAGATATTAGATACTCATGAGTCATACATCATCATTGATACTATAATACAAATTACAATGATACATTGATACACCATACATGATACAATCGTCAAATTTACTCAGAAAGACAAGATTGAAGATAGTAAGATACTGTATTTTTTTCATTAAGTCATCAGAATCAAAATGTGTTTACATAAGAACACTGCCAATGGAAAATAGAAATAGAAAATACAAAATCAACTACAGTCTACAAGACTACAAGCTTGAAGCCTCAATGAGTCAGAGTCATCAATCCTCATAATCAGCATCACTGTCCAAATCCTGATCATCATGCTCACCACTGCTCTCCTCTGCCTCTGATGCATCCTCCTCCTCTATCATCTCTACATCTGCTGGTGTGGAGGATGACCCCTCTAATCCATCATCAAATCTGACAGGCTCTAGCACTGGCGCATTGAGATCCAAGTTGGCCAATGCCAACTCAACACTGTTGTCCAGACCCATATCATCGGGAAAGACATCCCACATCTTTGTCTTTCCCTTCAACCACTCCTCCCTCTGCCTGTAGATGAGACGAAGGTTGGTGTGCACATACACCATTGTCTCTGCCCTGGACTACTCAAGCCTACTCCTCTTCACACTATACAAATTCCCATATGTGCTCCAATTCCTCTCGCAACAATAGGATGAAGTCACCTGAGAGAGGAGCCTCATGGCTAACTGCTGTAGAGGAGGGCTTGCTACCCCATGAGTTGCCCACCAAGAATGGGGCTTCTTAGCCCCCTTGTCTTGAATCAAATCATAGCCTCCAAATCGCCCCCTGCCAGTGGAAAAATCTACAAAGGCATCCTCCACCTCATCAAGGGATGCCCTATCCTAAAAAATCATCCTCAATGCATCTTTCCTCCCCTGTGAGATTTCAGCATCCATGTGAGGAGGGAATCTATGGGAATGTCCACCATTCAGCCACTCATGGCTGTAGTATTTTTGGTTCAAGGAGTGAGCCAAACAATGTAAAGGTGTGCAATTCTTGTCCCATCTGCTGACAAGAATATCATGTATGACGGTGAAGAAGGCCTCAGGTGATGTCTCATACTCTGGGCACTCACTCTGTAAAATAATGGTCCTCACAGACTCAATCATGGAATCCCATCCCTCATAAACCTCTCCTAGGATGGGTTGGTCTGTATCTGCAAATCTGAGCAAGGAAATGATAGGCTCCATGATTTGAATAATTATATCTACCTTCTCCCACCATATATCATCCAACACTATGTCCTTCACCTTCTTTGAGGCTGCTTGATCCATCTTTCTCCAAAAAGACCAAAACTCTGAAATAACCATAGACCCAAGAGCGGTCTTGACCTCCCTCAACCTCTTCAACATGATGAATGAAGAGGAAAATCGTGTATCTGCAATCTTCAACAATGATAGATTGTTGTACTCCTTGAAGATAGTGAGGGCATTTGTATGGTTTGTTACAAAGTTTCGGATATGTCGTGCATCCTCAATAGTGGCTCCAATCCAAAGCACATCAGAAGAAATAGATTTCAGTTCCAAGTTCAATGAATGGACAATGCAAGGTGTCCAAAATACTTGTGGATATTTTGCTTCCACAATCATGCCAGCAGCCTTGCAAACAGGTGCATTATCTGTAATTATTTGCACACAACAATCCACACCTACACTTTCAATAACTTTGAGAAATAACTCACCCATATATTGTGCATCCTTGTACTCTCCAAGTGCATCCACTGCTTTCAAGAAAACCGCACCATTCGTGGATGACACCATGAATTCAATGAGTGGGTGGCGTGCTGGATCTGTCCATCCATCAAAAACAATTCTAACCCCAAATGTTGGCCATGCTGATTTAATAGGCTCAAGCATTTTGTCCACCTCTTTCTTTACCTTTGTCAACAATGTGGTTCTGAGCTTCTCTGACCCAGGAGGCACATACCCTGATGGAGCCCCATGACAAAGATCTCGACACATCTCAATAAATAGAGGTGACCGTGCAACATTAAAGGATATGAAGTTCTGATAGAAAAAAAATGCAATGGTGAGGTCAAGCTCTTCCCTTTTCTCTTTTTGGAAAATCTTGTCCATTGGACCAACTGCAGTTGCCTTTCTCTTTGCTAATTCTCCCCTGCTAGAAGTCTCAAAGGGAACTTGCTGCTGCTTTTCCTCAAGAATGGAAGGGGGTCATCAGTCTTGGATTTTTTTGATTTTGCTGCCACATTTGCCTCACCAATACTCTGCTCTTTCTCCATTTTCTTCCTATCTGGCGATTCAATTGTTGTACAACATTTAATGCCACAACCTGGAATACCCAACAAATGAGCTTTCACACGGAAATATGTGCCATTGAAATGGCCATTGCAAAAATTGCATTTCCATGAACAATTTCCTCCTCCCTTTTTTGTTGCCCCTTCCTCTCTTGTCGCATATTTCCACAATGGGTATTTGGGGTCAACAATTTCTTTTCCCTACACATTTGAAGCTACTGTTGCAGCCCCACTTCCAATGGATGGAATACTTGCAAACCCTGATGAAAGAGGGACAGGAGGGGCATCTCCAATGGAGACATTCTTCCCCTTTCTTTGCCCCTGTCTTGCTGCCTTTGATTGAGCCATGAATACTATAAAAAATAAACAAAAACAACTAAATATATAAAACATATGCACATGCAAACACTAACAACAAACTAAATGCAAAATATAGAGGGACAATGCACTTACCGGATGCTCGAATCTCTTCGAAAGAACTCCCTTTCTCCTTGCTCACACTATCTCTCCTTCTCACTTCACAAATGAAATGGATGACAAAATAGAGAAGAAAAACCACACTTTATAAAAAAAATAGCGCGATTTTGCTTGCCGCAGGCCCGGCTGTACGGGGTATGGTCGGGATACGGTGTATCCCTTTTCGGACACGTCGTATCCCGATTGTACCCCGTATGGATACACCATATCCTTTGAATTGGGGCCGAATCCGATACGGGTAGGTGTCTGACACGAGGATTCGGGGATTCGATGGCATTTTAGGAGTATCCGGTGACTTAGATCTTCGCATAGTATCAATAATATTGATCATGAAAATTATTTGATGATTAAATTATTCGGTGAAAAACCTTCTCCAAATCAAGTATTGGAAATTTCAAAGGGAAAAGGATTAACTTATCAAAGAAGGAATAAATATCAAGGTAATTGTTAACACTGGAAAATCGTACAGCATAAGACGACATTAATTAATGTCAGGCAAAAGGATTTACAGGGATACAAGACATTACAGAATCTGGAAAGTATTTAAAAATATCTAAGGTACGAGGAAAATCAAATTTGAACAAGTCCTAAATGCTCTTTGCGCACATAATTCTTCGTGAAGAGTGCCTTTTGCGCACTTTTTGCCTGATATGCGCGCAATCCTAGGAGTGGTGAAATATCACTATTTGGGACCACACAAAGAAAAGGACAAGTGACCCCTTACTTGAAGCCGCCTAAGGATAGCCACCAATGCCTCCTTAGACACTAAGTGAGCACACAAAGGAATCATACCCCTCTCTTAGGTCACAATCCTTAGTGTACCAAGAGAGGGAAGGGAGGATTTGAAATCTCTTATATAAGGCCACCATGAAATGAAGAATTTGTGAACACATTGTTATGCTGGCCAGAATTTCCCAGGCAATACCAGCAGTGTATGAGTCGGAGCTGAAGATAGAGGGGACTCAATTGTTGGTCATCCAACAATTTCAATCCAACACAGTAGAGAGGGATACTACACCGAGGCAAGCTTGGGATAAAAACATCCTTACATCGGGACTTAGAACCCATGGTCTAGGGGCCCTTTAGCAAGAGGGTAAAGTTTTACTCTTATTACTACCAGCGCTCAATAAGAGAGGCCTAGAGCCACCGTTCATATTATTGTTGTCGTTTGACTCTTTTCAGAGCTCATTTTTATTTTTTTTAGTTTCTAGTTTATATATGCATGCTATTTCTCTATCTAGTATGCTTATGATTCTAGCTTGTTCCACTAACTTGCTTGACTCCACTTCTTTTTCTGCCTGTTACCAATAACTTAAGTGGGTAGACCACACCCCTTAAGTTGGTGTTATTTCATACATATGTGCACCAAACACACTCCAACAGTAATAATCAAACTCCCCCTCGAATTTTTAATCTTAGTCATGGTCTGAATATTGATTGGGAGCATGGTTGAACAATGTTAAGATCTTGGTGCCTTTCACTGAGGTGTTGAAGCTTCCCACTCAGAGGTCTAAGGGTTTAGATTTCCTAGGAGTCTCGCATGTTAATGTTGCTTAAGATAAGACTCCTGAAGTTTCTTATCAAGATGCCCCTATATATGCAAAAAATGGAGTCAGATAACAAGGAGCATCAACCATTTTTCGTTGCTTTGATGGTTAATGGTTATAAAATGAATAATTGTATCTAGATTCTAGTGCTTCAGCTTGTGTCATGACCAAGAGGGTCATGGAACAACTTAATTTAAGAGTTTCTATACCATACTAAAACATATATGCCATGGATTCTAAGAAAATTGAATTTCATGGGTTAATAAAGGATTTGCAAGTTCATTTATCTGTTTACCATGACATAATGATTGTTATGGACATAGTTGTAGTTAATGTTTCGGATGCTTTGGGTATGTTGTTATCTAGAAAAGGGGCCTCTGATCTAGGAGGAAGTATTCATATGAATTGGTCTTATGCTATGATTACTTCCCCTAGAGATGAAGGGTTTGTGAAACTCAACAGAGAACCTGAAAGAAGATTCCATGTGGAAGATCCTAAGAGACCTCATAATGAAATAATTAACAAACAAATTGACATGGGGAATTATGATATTATGTCTAATTTCATAGTTCCTTTAGATGACAAGGTTGATGAGAAGTTTGAGGACCCAAAGGATAAAGTTTGGTACATGCATTTTGATGGTGCATTGTCTAGTGCATTGTCTAGGTATGGTAAAGGTGTTGGAGTTGTGTTAAAGTCTCCCCTTGGTCATATTCTCAAATTTTCCTATAGACTGGAGTTCGATGCAACCAACAATGTGGCTGAGTATGAAGCCTTGTTGTTGGGTCTTGAGTTGGCAAAATATTTAATAATTAAGTTGCTTAGTATCAAGGGAGACTCTGATTTGGTTATCATGCAAGTTAAGAATATATTTACATGTAAAAATCAAAGGTTAAGGAATTATCGAAATGTTGTGTGGGATGTTATGGAATAATTTGATGTCATTAACCTTGAAGCTATCCCAAGAGAAAAAAATAGCTTGGCGGATGAGCTTGTTGTGGCTGCTTCTACTTTACAATTATCTGATGAATTAATCAAGGATAAGATAAAAATGGAAATTTATACCTTCAATTACAGATAATTTAGAGCATTGGCAAGTTTCTAATGATGAGAACCAGGTCATTCGTTCTCTTAATAATTTGGATGAATTTAAAAATTTTCAGATAAGTTCTAGGGAGGATGGATATGATGATCATGATGATATTATAAATCCTACTCAGGAATATAGTTTCTTTAGAACAACACTTTGATCGACATGACACCACAAAGATGAAAGAGGAAAATAAAATGGATCTGGGTGAATTCATTGAAGTAAATATCGGTACCTCTGAGGACCCTAATATTTTCAAAATTGGTAAAGTTACTAATGAGGAAGAAAGGAAAACTTTTACCAATTTACTTCATGAATATAGAGATTTTTTAGCATTTTCGTATGATGAGTTAAAAGGATATAGGGAAGATGTCATACAGCATACTATCCCTTTAAAATATGAGAATGCGAAACCTTTTTGTCAAAATATTAGGCAAATAAATCCTAAGTTAGCCCCTTTACTTAAGAAAGAGCTTTCAAAGATGCTCGTAGCTAGAATTTTTGCTCAAACTAGACATTCAACATGGTGTTCCAACCTGGTGATTGTTAGGAAGAAAAATGGCACCATTAGATTTTGTGTCGATTTTAGAAACCTTAATCTAGCATGTAAAAAGGATAATTACCCTTTTCCCAACATGGAGACTATGTTGAAAAGAGTAACGGGTTTAGGAATGATGTCATTGCTAGATGGTTTTTCTGGATAAAATCAAGTTTGGGTTAAGAAGGAAGATCGTCAGAAAACTACATTCACCACACCATGGGGTACTTTCGAATACATTAGAATGCCTTTTGGGTTGACTAATGCTGGGGATACTTTTCAAAGGGATATGGATTATGCTTTTAAAGGTTTAATTGGTAAAATTATTGAAATTTATCAAGATGATCTTACTATTTTTGCTAAAGATAGTATTAGTCACATAGGTCATCTTAAGCAAGTTTTTGACAAGTGTAGAGAATTTGGGATTTCCTTGAATCCAGCTAAGTCTATTTTTGGAGTAACTGAAGTGAAATTACTTGGTCACATCATTTCCAAAGATGGATCAAGATTGATCCTGAAATAGTTGAGGAAATCCAAAATATCCCTCTCCCTCATAACCTTAAATCCCTTCAGTCTTTTCTAGGAAAAACTAATTTTCTTAGAAGATTTATTCCAAATTACGCAAAAATAGCTAATCCTATTCAAAGTCTTCTAAAAAAGGTGTTAGTCTCTCTAAAATAACAATAATAAATCCAATATAATAAATTAATTAATTAAATATTCCTAGTTAGGAATATGAGCCTAACTCTTGGGTTGTTCCTCAAATGTTGGAGTTTGTTTAGGAACTCCTATATTGGTGGGTTTTTGGTGAGAAATTATCTCAACCAAAGGAGTCTAAGATAGTACGGACTATCTTAGACATTTTCTCTCATCTATTTAAATTGTAAATTAAATTCTTTTAATAAGAGAGATTACATGAGGAAGCCATGAGGCTTCTGCCTTTTCCGCCTTTATTATGTGTGCTTTATGTATGTTTCTGAGTTAATTATTTTTTCTATCATGTGGTATCAGAGCCATGGTAATGCTTTGAGGAGGATTCCAGCTCTACCGAGTCGTGGAAAACTCAACTCCGTTGAATCGATCAGCAAAAGATTGGTATGAATTTTGTCAGGTTTTTTGAACAGAAATTTGATTAATTGATTTTAGATTTGTAAATTCTAAAATCATTTTTATTATCAAAGAACAAAGGCAAAATCTGTGTGATTGAATCTTAATTTTATAACAAAACACGTCCTTCACCAATCTCATGTTCAGGGTATTGAGCCTCTTCCCCGCCTCGTATCTCCGTAATAAGTCAATCACTGCCCCTATGGAAACAGCTTGTTCTGGTTCTCTTCTAGTTTTGTTTGTTCTGTGATTACGCTTTCAAGACAGTGCCACTATTTGGTCACTACAGCACTGAAGAATTGTAAGAATTGTAAGAATTCCAAACTGTAATTACGCTTTCAAGACAGTGTTTGGTTGAACGATATCAGCGTTTTAATTGAAGCAGTGTATTCGATTTGAAATTTGCAGAAAGAAGCGTTGAAAATAGCGTTTAAACGCTGACCATAATTGAAACAGCATTTGACAGTGTTTTTACAGCGTTTTGATCCTGCGTTTTACCGTGTTTTCCTTCACGGCTTTTGATATTGCGTTTTACTGCATTTTACAGCGTAATACCATTGCGCGGCATTTGAGTAAGTTAAGGCAGCATTTGAAAGTCTGAAGCAGCGTTTGAAAGTTTGAAACAGTCGCAGCGTTTGAAAGTTTGAAAGTCTGCAGTATTTGAAAGTCTGAAGCAGTCAGCGTTTGCAATGTTTGCAGTATTTCACCACATCGATGGGAGATTGATGCGTCCCTTCCATTCCTCCTTGAGCTCCCCCCAGTGCTCAGGCCCCTTCGGACCCTCTTCGTACTCAAACTCCCTCTCATCCTCAACTTCCTGAGATCGAACCCCAGCGATGAATAGGAGGACGAACGCAAATGCCAAAAATGTAGTAAATGTTACAGGTGGTGCCATTGTGGGAGAATGTTTTGTGATATAGTATATGTCCAGTTGGCTTCCTCAATCGGATCCCAACTAACACATTGGCGTGGAGACTCGAAAGGGGTTTGGCAGATGAAACAAGTAAAATAATGGCATTTGCAGCAGCATTACTCTGTTGACACGGGTTCCCAATGGAACAAGTAAAATAATGGAATTTGCAGCAGCGTGAAAAAAATTCCAGCTAAGCCCACGTGAATCAACCGGAGAGCCCCAGCTCTAAACGCAACATGCATTTTTTTGGTTGAAGCAAAAATGTTTCTGCGATCTTCTCTAACCATAGTTTTTTTCCATGCTTTGAATTCTTCTCAACGAGTTTAGATGTTCAAACTCCAACACAGTCACTTATTGTGAGAAGATGGAAAATATTTGATGTGTCCCAACCAGAAAAGCATCATAAAACCACGCCAGCATCGAGTGACTATGAGTTTACCATTATTCTCATCCAACGTCATCCGGGAAGGTCTAGTTTTCTACTTCAAGAGTCTTCACTCTTCAAGTGCACAACGCAGTTCAAATGCCAACGACATCTGAGTCGAGAAGGATATTTGGTGAATGATTTGTTGATTTGTGAATGAATTGTTTTGTTAATATGTGTGTGGAAATCCTGCTGCAGTAGAGAAATTTTGATTGTGATATGGATCTAGCAAATTTTTGATACCTTAGACCTATTTGCATATGACAGTGGTGGATCTGCCCAAAGCTAGGATCCATGGCGATGCTGCAAATGAGTGGAACAAATCCAGCGTGAAAAAGCATTGAAGATAGCGTAGAAGAGTCAACGTTTGCCAAAAAAAGAAAAAAAATGAGGGGCCACCATACTCAACCTATTCTCCAACGAGTTTTCAAAGGTATAATGCATGACATTTTTAAATTGTGATTTGACTTTTAAGAAGATTCGTTCACTTGAAAAAGTGACTTTATACATAATTATTTTTTAATGGGAGTTAAAAGGAATTCAAAATAAAATATTCTTTTTTGGAGGAGAGATAAGGTGTTTTAATTTTTTATGAAGATTGTAATGGGCTGGATTAATAAGGTGGATTTCTAAAATATTTTAAGGGCATATTTTGTATTTGGAGTGATAAGGGAAAGCCATTGTTGTAATTCAAAGTATTGTTTTTCTTTGAGAGAGATTGAGTTGGTGAATATTAAGATTTTGAAGACAAATTGCTTCTAAAAGTTGTGAGCTTGGCATATTCATTACTTGAAGGTGGAGATTTCTTATGTACTCAATATTTAATAAAGATATCATTTTTTGGTGTTGATGTGTCCAAGATCCACCCGAAATTGAATAAGGGGATCTCAGGTACACTATGTGTGTTTGATGGCGCATCTTTTTTTATGGCTTCATGTTGTTGTTTTTTGATTTGTGTCTAGTTGTGACACATCAATAATTTCATTTAATATCGCATACATAAAGCAAGACACATAGCTGCAAGATCAACACTACAACATATAATCAACGATTGTCTACATCAGCATTCTACATCAAACAGCCAATTCACTATCAAGGTTAATTGTTTTCATAGCAAAGTCTTCATCAACGTTCTTGCAAATCCCTTTAAAGAACTTGTAATCAAATTCATTGATTTAAGTGAATCATTAAAAATTCATTGTTAATGAATTTTTAAGAAGACAAGTGAATTCATTATTTTAAAGTGAATCATTGTAAGCTTTCTTGGGTGCATTGTCGACAGTGTTCGACACCCTTCCTTTACAAAAAATCAATTGAGTGCATGAGTTTTTTCAAACAAGCAACAAGTTTACATCTCCAAGCGAGCGTGATTTCAAGCAATTTGCGTCAAGACAATACAAAGATCAAACCATCAAGCAAGCTAGAGTGAAGTTTATTGCAGCGACCATCAAAAGCAACCAAACAAGTTCAACTCTGACATCAATCAACCAAGTTGACATCGACATCAAGCGAGCGTGGTTATTCATTCAAGTGAGCGTGAATTCGTCAAGTAAGTCAAGTGAGCACTTAAACAAACGCGATCGTCATCAAGCGAGCATGAATTCTAGAGTTTAAGCGAGAAAATTCTACAACTCTAGCAAGTGCAATCAGCAACAAATCAAGCGAGCGTGTCATTCAAGTGAAACAGTTCAAAGTACGACATCTACAACAAGAGAGCTTGATTTCAAGTGCGCAAGTTCAGATGGCGCAACATATTTAGTTGTTAAACATTCTTCACAGTTTGATCATCTCCAGTGATGAAGACAAGGTGCACGTCAGCAAAGAAACTCTTGATGATCTTTCACGGCATCTACAACAAACACATGAAACTATTGAGTTTCTTCAACTCGAGTCACAACTTCAAAGGATTGAATTGCAAGAAAAGAGTGATACTTTCAAGTCTTTGAACCATCCAAATGATAAGTCATTCATTCCAACAGCTTCAAGTGTCGAAGTTGTTCCAGATCCAATTTCTTCCAAGCCCATCATCAAGCCCTGGGAAGAAATTCAGAATAACAAGAATCGACGAGGCTTAGGATATGTCCAAGATGACGCGAACTTACATATTCCCGATTATTCCAAGCCCATTCAGTTTGTCAGTGCGGGATTTCTTGAACAGATCCCCTCAGCGCATTCAGAGACAGTTGCAGACAACTAGCAATGCACGCAACCCAAAGTTGCAGAAAAACAGAATTCCACACAACCTGAAGTTGAAGTCAAACCAAAATGTTCTCATTGTCAGAGAACCGGTCATATGGAAGATCAATGTTTTGATCTCCATCCCTGACTCCATTGTGGCAAGTCCAATAATTCCTCAGAAATATGTCACAATTAACACAAATCAGCCAAATTAAAGATACATTATGAATCGATCGACCCTTGGGAATGGTCATCCATAGTTAAAATATTGATTCAGTTCTACAACCGCATACGATCACACATAGTGCAGCCAACAGTGAAAAGATGATGGTACTCTCATGCAGTACAACAGTGTAAAACTCCTACACCTGAAGGGGGGGAGTTCAGGAATACTTTCCAAGAGAAGTGTCTCTCCTTTCAGTTGACAAAGGGGGGAAAATGTCAATGAGATTGACAGTGGTTGTCAGACTGAAAGTCTCAACAAAACCAGCAAAAGCAGCCAGTGGGCATCTTCAACAGCCAGTGGGCATCACCAAATTTTCCAGTGCGCATCAACAAATTTTCCAGTGGGCAGTCGACAGCAAAGAAGCAGTGAACAGATTTCAGTACAGAAAAAGCAACAGTGAGTTGTTTTTAACATCATCAGCCAGTGGGCTTTGAACAAATTTTGTCAGTGGACAAATGATGTTGCTTTCATGCAAAGGACAGATGGATCCTTTTTCAACTTGGCACTTGATGGAGTTGTCAAGCACAATTCAGAGATGAATCAGACATACAACTGACTCATGGTCTCTTTAGATTGCAGTTTTTCAGCATCTAGCTTTGGCGGTTTTTCAAGCAATGTTTTTTTGAGGATCAACATGAGAACTTGGAAGATGGTTCCTCATTCTTATTTTGGATTTGTCATTGAAGGGGGGAATTTTAGCCTCTCTAAAATAACAATAATAAATCCAAAATAATAAATTAATTAATTAAATATTCCTAGTTAGGAATATGAGCCTAACTCTCAGGTTATTCCTCAAATGTTGGAGTTTGTTTAGGAACTCCTATATTGGTGAGTTTTTGGTGAGAAATTATCTCAACCAAAGGAGTCAGTACGGACTATCTTAGACATTTTCTCTCATCTATTTAAATTGTAAATTAAATTCTTTTAATAAGAGAGATTACATGAGGAAGCCATGAGGCTTCTGCCTTTTCCGCCTTTATTATGTGTGCTTTATGTCTGTTTCTGAGTTAATTGTTTTTTCTATCAAAAGGATATAATTTTTTTATAGAAAGAAGATGACAAAAAGGCTTTTCAAGGAATTAAGGGTGCTATTTCCAAAGCTTCCGTCTTGTCAAGTCCTAATTATTCAAATTATTTCATTTTTTTCTCTTTCGCTTCTAAAGATACCATTGTTGGTGTCTTATTAAAAAATAATAAGGAAGGTCATGAACAACCTGTTGCTTTCATTAGTAGAGTGCTTCAAAATTCTGAATTAAATTATAATACTATGGAAAAGCAAGCCTATGCCTTGGTTAAGTCTCTTAAGCATTTTAGGACTTATGTGGGTTACTCTAAAATCATTGCTTTTGTCCCACATTCTGCGATTAAATATATCTTAACCCCAACGGACTGCTTAGGGACTCATGTCAGGTGGGTTACTAAAATTCAAGAGTATGATTTAGAGATTAGACCCACCAAGTTAGTCAAGGGTCAGGGTTTGGCTGAAATAATGACCGAGGGTAATGAGAAAGCGCTTGGTTTGATTTGTCTTAATGATGCAGCTTCACCTGAGCTGCAAATATTAGGAGAACATGAGTGGTATAAGGACATTATTTATTATTTGTTAAATTCTTACATGTCCTAACCATTTAGTTTCTCATAAAATAAGGGATCTCAGATTAAAAGCCACTAAGTATTGCCTCATGAAGGATGGCCTCGGATGGAGAAATCCTGAGGGCATATAATACTTAGGTGTGTTGATGAAGTTGAGTCCAAGAAGTTGATTTTTGAGTTTCATTCAGGATATTGTGGTGGTCATTATGCTGCTAGAAATATCGCCCACAAAATTCTGAGAGTTGGTTATTATTGGCCTTCAATTTTTCCAGATGTGCATAAATTTGTCAGAAGTTGCCAAGCCTGTCAACTGTTCACCGGGAAGCAGAAGCTAGTTTCCCTGCCCCTACAACCTGTGGTTGTTGAGGCATATTTTCAACATTGGGGTCTAGATTTCATCGGGAAATTCCATGAAAATTCTAGAAATGGCTACTCATGGATCTTAACTGCAACTGATTATTTTATGAAATGGGTTGAAGCCATTCTTGCTAAGAATTCCAATGAAAAGGTCATTATGGACATTATTGAAAATCAAACCATTATTATATTTGGTGTCCCTGCCAAGATCACTACCGTCAATGCCAAGTCCTTTAGTTCGTTTGAATTTTCATCTTTTTGTTTTAAGTATGGCATTGCATTATCTCATTCATCTACGTACTATCCTCAAGGTAATGGCCTAGCTGAGTCAAGTAATAAAAATCTTATAACCATTATCAAGAAGATAGTAGGAGATAATAAGAGATGGTTTTGTCACAATAAACTTGCTCATAAGAGCCATGTATCCAGTAAACCTGTCTGGAGGTTGTCTTTGTCTGCGCAGTGAAGTAGGTACTCCTACATGCTCTGTCGCATCAAGTCTCAATCTATCAGCTTACATGGTGCGCCTTCTACCATTTCTGGTGGATGCCTTTGCATGAGTTTTTTCTGACACTCCATGATGTTCCGCATGTGGCTGCTCCACATCTTGAGGTTCATTCTTTGGAACCAAGAGTTCCTCATCTGTATGCAAATCCAGCTCCCTCTTAAGGGACAGTCACATGGCTTTCTCCTCATCAAATTTTATATCATATCTCACAACAGTCATCATGTTATTTGGAAAATGCACCCGATAGTTGTGGGGAGTATCAGTGTACGCCACAAATATCACAATCTCAGTTGTTGGTTCGAGCTTCTTCCTAGAATCTTTGGTCACATGACAATAGATAGATGAGCCAAAAATTTTAAAATATGAAACATTAGGTTTCTTACCAGAAAAAGCTTTCTCTGGTGTACCCATGCCAATTATCCAATGAGGACTACGATTTTACAAAAATACCGTTGTATTGCATGCCTCTGCCCACAGATGTAATGGTAGGCCCTGACCATGCAACATCACTCGTGTCGCACCCACAATTGTTCTGTTATTTCTTTCTGTGACCCCATTCTATTGTGGGTTATGAGGCGCAATCAACTCTCTCTGGATTCCTTCTTTGCTACAGAAATTCTTTAATTCATTGGAGATGTACTCACCACCATTTTTGCTCCTAAGATCCTTCCCATGCTTCCCCGTGTCTTTCTCCACCAGTTCTTTGAACTCATGAAATTTTGAGAACCTCTGATCTTTCTTCTGCATGAAGTAGATCCAGCACTTTCTAGAAAAATCATCAACAAAGATCACTTCCCCATAGTACATCCCTTTCATGTGTCTATCGGCGTAAGAGTACCCTTGGGAAGACCCATAGAAATCTGTTGCATGACCTTCAAGGCTCTGTGGTGTAGATGGCCCAATCTCTTGTGCCATAACTCACCCTCATCCCGACTCACCACTTTGTCTCCCTTAACCATCAATGTTGTGCAACCATCTACATCAAGTTTATAGACATTCTTCACATGAATCAAAATATTCTTTGCTTGTCCTGTGGCTTTGTGTTGAAGGAAAGCTTTCGCTTCATTGAAAACCACATCACAGCCTCTATCCTCCAACATTCCCACTGAAACTAAATTATTTTTCAAGCCTGGTACATGCATTAAATATCTCAATAAGAAGGGTTTACTTGACTGTCTCTGGAGGGTAACTGTACCAATCCCGGTAGCACTGTACTGCCCATCATCACCCATTTCGATATGCATCTGGAGGTCCTTCTCCTCCAAGCTACTGAAAAGTTATTTGTCTCCTATCATGTGGAAAGATGCACCACTATCAAAGTACCACACTGATCCCATTACACTTGACACCATGCATGCAATGAGCGAGAAGTCCAACTCAAATTGTGAGGCCAAAGCCTCACCAGTTGCAGATCCTGAATCCTTCTTGTTCTTCTTATTTTGTGGACAATTAGTGGCATAATGTCCATGCTCGTGATAGTGAAAACACTTCACTCTGGACATGTCGCACTTCTTGCCTTATTTTTCGAACTCATATTTTGAATAGGATTTCTTTCCTTTCCCCTTCTTCTCCTTACCATCCAAGGCACAATTTTCTTCATCATTTTCCTTAGATGAAGATCCATCCCTGGTATTCTGCCTGAATTCTTCTTGCACCAAATCCAACCAAAGTTGTTCCCAATCTTGCAGCTTCTCCCTCCCATTGACAGAGTCTTGATAACTATTCCAACTCTTGGGAAGGCCTATAAGAGCTAGACTCACCAATTCATCTTCCACAACAGTAATTCTGACGTTCCCAAGCTCATCTCGACATTGGAAAAACTTGGTTAAATATTTTGGAATAGTATCGTCTTTCTCCATTTTGATTTTCCTGAGCTTGTCCTTCAATGCCAATTTTCTATGATCACTATTTCTCTGAAACAGATCTGTCAAAGCCTTCCACATTGCATATGGAGTCTCTTTTCCATGGAGACTTGACATAATGTGGTATCGTACTCCCTCAATAATATCCTACTCGCCTATGCAACCTTCTTTTGCCAAACATCAAGATTTGCGGCATCTGCTGCAGTGAGTTTGGGAATGTTATTATCAATGAATTATTTCAACCCATTTTCCTCCAGTACTACCTCCATCCCATCTTTCCACGCAATATAATTGGAACTTCCTTCGAGTGAATACTCCAATCTCAAGCCATTGAAATCCATGTTAGGTCCCTATATTACTAGTATAGTCCCTTATTGTTGTTAGTGTAACCCCCTTATTGTTATTATTGTACCCTTGTAACCCCCATATTGTTATTATTGTGCCCTTAAATTATTATTGTTAGGTCGGCTAGGATTACATTGTGGCCCCATGAACTCCTCTATATAGAAAGGAGGTTTTGTAATTTGTATCATCCAAAAATTGTTCATTCATGTAATTTATTGGAGGTTGCCCCCTCGAAGTGGCTTATTTCTAAGGCGTTGATATCTCTTTCATTCTCTTTTTGGAGTTGGTTTCACAACAATCCATCTTGATCCTAATCCACCTATCACACCAATAATACTTTTGCGAATTTGAATTCTATTTAGTCACAAACTCAATTTCTTCTCCACTATAGTGATTTCACGTGCTCTGATACCATGTAGAAATTATACAAACATATGTATATCAATAGATTCAATCCTATCAAGAAATGTACTAAATAAAGATATTGAATCCTTCTAGAAATCAATTACGGAAAATAAACATGATCGCCAATCACAACAAGTAAAGAAATAAGAAAATGAAACCACAACACATATATTTTCTCGGGGAAAGCTTGCTTCTCAAAACCCCTTTGTGTTCTACTGTATGTTCACCATGGAATCATGAAAAAATTACAATGCACTCTTCTCGCAAGAGTCTCTTGCACTCTCACAACTGTCTCACACTGACCTGGATAAAATAGACCAACACTTAGCCAATTTCCTACCTCTAATCAGCCTGCCTTGCTTGCAAAATTCATGTGGAATGCGAACCATATTCTTTAGGAATTTCAGCCTTCGAAAATTGTGAAATTCTCATGGGTAATCCAATGGATGTCTTGTTGCATGCAGGCAGCCTACCAATGATACAACTAATATTTAACATCCATTTAACCTTTTTCTCAACTGGGTCTCCACTGGAACTAACATGCATGCCGCTAGTAATAGTAAATCATCAATTGCATGGCAGATCACTGCATGTGAATTAAATATAATTTAATTCACTTGATCTCTCACTAGTGCAACAAATAGTTACAACTAGTTCAACTGAATTTAACTCAATAAATAGAGTTAATTGATTTCTCATGCATTAAACTAATGCACTAACTGCAATTCAAACTCCATAACTAATATAATTTAATTCAAATTCATGAGATAAGATTACATTTTATTGTCCAATTTAATTAAGGGAAAATTTAATTAGACACACATTTCTTGTTGACTTTTCAACAAAAAATTGAATGTAAAATTATAGCGGCAAGGAAGCCTACCACTCACATCTATAAATATGGAAGTATTGCTACTCCTAGATTTCCACAACCTACAAGGTTGACACCATAATAATTGGAAGAGAAAAAGGGCTTTTCTACAGTTGTGATAGAAAATACACTAAAGGTCATAAGTGTGTTGAGAATAAATTATTTTACATAGATTGTGAAGAGGAGGAAGAAAATGAACCAGAAACTTCAAAAGAAGAGGATATACACCAAGAACCAACCCTAGAGAAAGAAGAAATGAGTCCGGCCATATCATGTAATGCATTGGCAGGAATTACCACTCCTCAAACTCTCAAGATAGAAGGACATATCAAGAAGAAAAAGGTAATAGTGTTGATTCATTCAGGTAGTACCCATAATTTTATTCATTGTAAGGTAGCCAAGGAATTGAATTTTTTCCTATACCCAGCACCAGAATGTCAAGTGATGGTTAAGAATGGATGAACTATAAATTTCTCTGGAAAATTCCATAATATCAAGCTAGCCATGGGGGAATATGTATTGAATATTCCAATGCTTTCCATCCCAATGGGAGGTGATGATGTTGTACTACGAGTAAAATGGTTACAATCTTTGGGGACGGTATCTTTTAATTTTCAAGAAATTTTCTTGAAATTTTTTTCAGAAGGAAAGGAAGTTAGATTACGAGGTATCATAGTGCAAAGGAAAGTCGGGAAAGATAATAAGGTCTAATGCCATGAAAAATCTTCTGAAGTAATAAAAACAAGGTGTAATTGCACAATTATGCTCACTAGAAGTTCAAACATCAAAATCATCTATTTCTGTAGATCTCCAACAAGTCTTGGACAATCATTCCAAGGTGTTTGAAACTCCCAAAGGACTCCCACCTATTCATGATCATGATCATGCTATTCATTTGATTCCAGGAAGTTTTCCTCCAAACATCAGGCCTTATAGGTATCCTTATGTCCAAAAGAACGAAATTGAACGTATGATTGCACAAATTTTAGAGGCTGGTATAATTCATCCTAGTCAAAGTTATTTCTCTTCTCCAATAGTATTAGTGCACAAGAAGGATGGATCATGGTGGATGTGTCTGGATTATAGGGAGCTTAATGATCACTATTAAACATAAAATTCTGATTCTTGTGATTGATGAATTATTGGGTGAATTACATGGAGAAATTTATTTTACCAAGTTGGATCTTCGTTCAGGATATCATCAAATTAGAATGAAGACTGAAGATATTCCAAAAACAACATTTCGAACTCATGAGGGTCATTATGAATTTTTGGTCATGCCTTTTGGCCTTACCAATGCACCTTCTACATTTCAAAGGTTGATGAATTCCATTTTCAAACCCTTCCTTCGAAAATTTGTGCTAGTATTTTTTGATGATATACTAATCTACAGCAGGTCTTGGAAGGATCATGTTGAACATGTTGATAGGGTGCTCAAACTATTGCAGGAGAAACAATTATATGCAAAAAAATACAAATGTTTCTTTGGAGTACAAGAGTTGGAATATCTGGGTCATATTGTATCTCACGAGGGTGTTAAAGTAGACCCTAATAAAATTAAAGCCATTAAGGAATGGAAAGTCCCCACAACCATAAAGCAGTTGCGAGGATTTCTTGGGTTAACAGGGTATTATCGCAAGTTTGTTAAGAATTATGGGAGAATAGCAGCAACTCTAACAACATTATTGAAGAAAGATGCATTTTCATGGAATCCTGAAGCAACTAAGGCCTTTGAACATCTTAAAGAGGCAATGTGCCTAGCACCGGTCTTAGCTACGCCAGACTTCACAAAAACCTTTATCGTGGAATGTGATGCCTCGGGAAATGGAATTGGTGCAGTTTTAATGTAGGAAGGAAGACCCATTTATTTTTAAAGTCGTCCAATCAAAGGAAAGTATTTAAATAAATCTATTTATAGGGAAGGAAATGTTGGGGAAATACTACAAGCCTTTATCGAACCGGGGAGGTAACTCCACAGAAATCGGAATGTGTATTAGATGAAGAATGTGCATGTATTGAGGCATGCAGAGTGAGGCTATTAGTGGGATTCATCTCCCCGATGACTCTTGGCCTTCCTTATTTCTAATATTATTTATTATACAATATTAAATATCCTCACAACCCATACAGAATTGGGTGTCAACATTCCCCCTTTAATCCGAAGGGATGTGGGAGAGCCCAAAGCATCGTACGACGTCTGCGAGTCTCCGCCTCCTTTCAGAGTGCTTTGGTGAAGATATCAACAGTTTTCTCATTTGTGGAACAATGATGTAGATGGATGGTTTTGGCCTGGACAAGATATCGAATTAGATGGTATTTTGTGTTGATGTGCTTTGTTCGATCATGGAACTTTGGGTTCTTGGCCAACTTTATTGCAGAAGTGTTGTCGATCATGATTGGTGTTGAATACGTTTGTTTCATCTGCAAATATTCTAGGATTTTTCTGAGCCGCACAATTTCCTTTGTTGCTTCAGCTGCTGCCACATATTCTGCCTCGGTCATGGAATCTACTGGAACTGACTGTTTACATGATCTCCATGAGACAGCTCCTGATCCAAGACTCATGGTGTAACCTATAGTAGAAATCCCTGTTTCTTTTTCCCCGTCAAATTCTGAATCAGGGTATCCGATCAAGCTGAATTCGCCTACCTGTGTATATTTGAGTCCAAAGTCTTGAGTCCCCTTCAAGTACCTTAACACTCTTTTTGCAGTAGACCAATGTCCTTCATAAGGTTTTTGCATAAACCTTGAGAGGGTTCCAACAGAAAATGAAATGTCAGGTCTGGTGGTGGTCAGGTAGATAATACTTCCTATAAGTTGTCTATACTTAGTTGCATCCTCGAATTCCTTCCCTTCAATGGATGTGAGCTTCAAGTTTTGTTCCATTGGAGTGGTTAAGGGATTGCATTCATCCATGCCAAACTTGTTCAAAAGATCTCTAATGTACTTATTTTGAGAAATAAATATAAATTTACGATGTTGAATTACTTAAATACCCAGATAGTAATGAACATGACCCAAATCATTCATTTCAAAACCTCTCTTCAATTCTTTCTTCATGGATGAAATATAGCTCTCATTGTTCCATGTTATCAATAGATCATCTACATACACCACAATATATACAACTATTTTTCAAAATTTCTTAACAAACAAGGTTGCATCATCAATATCAAAATGTTTGAAGTGAAGTTTCAGAAGATGCTCAATTAATTTCTCATACCAGGTTCATGGTGATTGCTTGAGGCCATACAAGGATTTTATAAGCTTGCAAACTTTTTGTTCTTGACCCTTTACAACAAATCCTTTTGGTTGGGACATAAAAACTTTCTCCTTTAGATATCCATTCAAAAAGGTGGTTTTTACATCCATCTGATGGAATTTCCATCCATTCTGAGCTACTAGGGCAAAGAGAGTCTGGATGGTGGTCCATTTTTCTCTGGGAGCAAAATTTTCTTCATAATCAATTCCTTCTTTTTGTGAAAAACCTTTTGTCACGAGCCTGGCATTGTGCTTGTCAAGTGAGCCATCTGCTTTATACTAGTTCTTGTAGACCCACTTATAGCCAATTGGTTTTGTTCCCAAAGGCGGATCAACCAGCTTCCAAGTTTCATTATTTATCAAGGCATCATACTCCTTTTGCATTGATTCCTTCCATTCATCATGAGAAGCGGCTTCTTTGAAGGAAGTTGGTTCATGATATGTAGACAAACTCAATTCATAGTTATAAGCAATATCCATATCAATAGGAGAATCATAATTATCTACATCACCTTCGTTTTGTTTAGTGGAACTTCTTGTTCCTGTTTTTCCAACCTCATCGGGATGAACATTATCCAGTGTCTTTATCATCCATTTGGGAGTACCTTTCTGAGATGGCCTAGGTTGTTCATTTGACTCAGTTGGGATTGATTCAAGATTCAATCTCCCAATTTTGTCAATCACATCATTCAATGTGTCATCTGTCGTTGTTTCTTCATGTGGGGGAGAGAGTGCTTCAGGAAATGATTCCACAGTTTGATTTAATATAGGAATCCCCCATTCAAGATGTGGAATCTGATTATCAAATTCTTGGTAAGACTTTGCATGTGTGAATCTATCCAGGCGATCAAGTTTCCGCTCAACAAATTTGTCACTCTTGGAAGATTCAAGGAATATGACATCTCTTTTTATTACAAACTTATTATTGGCTTCATCATAGAGACGATATCCTTTAGAGATATTGGAGTACCCCATGAAGATGCATTTTTGACTTCTAGCACCAAGTTTATTCCTTTGTCCCTTGGGTATCAAGGCATAAAATGTGGACCCAAAGACCCCGAAATGATTTACCGAAGGAATGTGGCCATGCCACATTTCAAAAGGAGTTTTGTTTATAATTGAACTTGAAGGACACATATTCTTTATGTAAACATCACATAGAACTGCATCATCCCAAAACATCAATTTTACATTCTTGAAAAATAACATGGAGCGAACCATATTTAAAATAGTTCTGTTCATTATTTCAGCTACACCATTCTGTTGTGGATTATATGGCACGATTGTTTGCTGTTTGATCCCATGTTGACGAAGATAATTTTCAAATTTTTTTGAAGTGTATTCTTTTCCATTATCATTACGTAGAGAGCCAATATGAGTTTGTGCATCATTTTCAATCCATGCATGAAAATTATTGAATGTATGAAAAGCATCAGACTTGTTCTTAAATAAGTAAATCCATCACATTCTGGTGTAGTCATCAATAAATGTCATCATATATTTATTTCCATTTGTGAAAATAGGCATAGAGCCACATAAATACGAATAGAAAAAGCTCAAGTTTTCTATGTGCTTTCAGGTGTGAATCATGAAATGGTTGTTTGAGTGGCTTTCACAGAATACAAACATCACATTCCTTAGGTTTTCTAGGAATTGTAGGCAGTCCCATTAACACCATTTTCTTCAACAAACGAGCTTGACAAACGAGCTTTCATAGTTGCAGTGTCCAAATCTAGCATGCCATAAAAGACTTGATGGGAATGTACCTTCATCATGATGTGAACGGAATGCAAAGTTTTGAGCATGAGCATATGAACCTTTCAATTTCAAGAGTATTCCTTCTTCTATTCCCTCCATGACAAGTGAGTGATCTGATGCTTTTCTGACCTCTGCCTTGCCATCAAACAAGTGAATGGAGTGTGCTTGTTGGCGGATTTGGACCAGGGACAACAAGTTTCTCCTCAACTCAGGGAGGTATAGAACCTCATGTAGAATATGATCTGGAAGACCAAGCAACTTAAGCTTGACTGTGCCAAGCTTTGATGGCTTGAGTTTGGATTTATCTGTGAAATATACTGCTTCATCAACTTTGTCAGTAAATTCTTGAAAAAAATATTTTCTAAATTTCATGTGACATGTTGCTCCTAAATCTAGCAACCAACCATCTCTCCATGAAGTAAATGAAACATCAAATGAGTCTTCAGTTACTCCATTGTTACAATGTGCTAGAACATAATGAGAAGATTCAGGTGATTTACCTTTGTCTTTGTCATCAGTTTTACCTTTGTCTTGATTTCTTTGCTGCTCAATTTTATCCCAAGGTGTCCTGCATTTGGATGCATCATGCCCATCTTTATTGCAACATGTGCAATGAAGATCGTATTTGTCAGATTGGCTGCCCCCCCTTTCTCTGAAGTTTCTTCTTCCTCTTCCTCTTCTGCCACCTCTTCCTCTGGAAGAATATGGAGCATGACTCTTTTCTCTATGTGCACAATATGCAACCTCTTCAGAAGATGAAGGGACTGTCATCTTACCGAAAGCTCTGTCTCTTTCTGCAAACTTTTTCTCAAGGGTCTCAAAGGTGATATGCTCAAGGTTTCCACTTGCTTGCAATGACTCAAGATAATGTCAGTAAGTCGGATATAATGCCTTAACATATGCTACAAGAGATATGTCAATTTTTACACCAGTGTTGTCAATATCATGCATGATAGATATTACTTCTGAACCTAAAGCAAGGGGATCATCATTCTTCATTTCAAGACTGAACAGCTTAATCATCAATTGAACAATTTCTAGTTCTGAATGTGAGTCATAGAGTTCTTCTAGCTTGCTCAAGGCTTCATAGGCATTTGGAAATGATGAAATATGGCGACTCACCTCTTCATTTATGGATGCTGCAATCAATGCATAGGCCTTGCAGTTCTTGTTTTCCCAAATTGCGAGCTCCTTGTCTGAAGTGGGCTTTGCTGGTGGATTTCCTTCTTATCCTTCACAAATTCCTTTCCACAAGTCATTAAAAATGAGAGTGTGCTTGATTTTCTGAGACCATTCAAGATAGTTCTCTTTGCCGGAGAGAACCACCCCTACAATAGATATGAGAGAATGCATTCTTCTGAAGGGAAAAAATAATTACTTTGCTGGAAAAAATTATTTTGAGGGAGAGAAAACTAAAAACTCTTTGCTGAAAAATATACTCAATTAAAGGGGAAAACCTTTGCTAGAAATACTGAATTCTGCACCAAAAAAATATATATATATATTTTTTTTGTTTGAAAAATTTATATGGATATTGTATTATATATTATGGGGGGGGTATTGTTAATGAATGGATGATATAGAGGGGTGGTATTGAATAGTTGTATTGAATAGTTGACAGGTTAAAATGGACAGAGCGTATTAATGGAGTGGGATTATTATACAGTTGACAGAGCGTATTAATGGAGGGGAGGTATTGAATAGTCGACAGAGCGTATTAATGGATAGAGCGTATTATATGGAAGGGAGACCATGTTGAAGGGATAGACAGCGAGGGCGGATAGGGTCGGAAGGCCAGGGGAGTAGCGAGGGTGAGGAGGGCCAACAGGCCACAGGAATAGCGAGGTAGTGGGTTAGACAGGCGGGGAGGTGGGAGTGATAAGGGGTGGGGACCGATGGGGAGGTGTATGCAGGCGGTGAGGGGTGTGCGTAGGCAGGGTGAGTTGAGGAGCTGGGGAGGGGGTTCAGGTAGTGAGTCGAGGGTTGGGGTAGGTGGGTCTGCGGGTAGGGATTCGAGGGTTGTTGTAGAGCGAGCGAGTGGGGATTCGATGAGTTGTGAGGTTGTGTAGTGAGGGCAAGGGGAGGGCCGTGAGGCCTGAAGAGGGAACAGCGAGGGGTATGAAGGAGCGTGTAGAAAATTTCAGAGGGGAGGCCAAGAGGCCAAAAAAAATTAGGAATTGCAGATGCAGAGTTTGTAGGTGTTGAATTGCAGGAACTGCAGAAATTGCAGAGTCTTTAGAAACTGCAAAACAAATTCAGAACTGTGAAAATTGCAGAGATAATTTTAAAAAAAAATGCAGAATTGCAGTATATAAACTCAGAATGACATCAATCCAATAGAGCAGCAAAAACTAGACATAAAATTGACTGAGCAAAAGACTGTTAGCAGAAATGAGGGAGTTACACCACAGGCAAAAATGCCAATAGTGGGACTGGCTCTGATACCATGTCAAACCAGGAGGTAACTTTGCAAATCAGAATGTGTATTAGATGAAGAATGTGCATGTATTTATACATGGAGGTGAGGCTATTGGGATTCATCTCCCAATGACTCTTGGCCTTCCTTATTTCCTAATATTATTTATTATACAATATTAAATATCCTCACCCAACCCTTAGGATTAGGTGTCAACATGCACTAAGAAATGGCAACCTTACCTAATGGGAAGACACTTCAAGGTAGAATTTTATCATTATAGTATTAAATACTTTTTGGAACAAAGACTATCTTCATAAGGGTAGCAAAAATGGGTCACAAATTTGTTGGATTATGACTTTGAAATAATCTACAAAAAATGGAAGCTAGATGTTGTTGCAGATGCACTCTCAAGAAAGGATGAAGAGGTGGACGCATTTCTTTGTGCCATTTCTATTATCCAGCCAAATTGGATAACTGAAGCAAGGGATGAATGGAAGAATGACGAAGAAGTGTGGACACTCATTCAAAATTTGCAGCAAGATCCTAGTATATCTGATACATTTAGTGATGCAGGAGCATCATGGTTCCAAATTTTGTAGATTTAGTAGAATCTAGGGGGTCTTTTGTTTTCAAGGGAGTTGGTTCCCTAAGTATTTAATTAATGTAATTTTTAATGTTT
Organism: Pinus albicaulis; assembly: GCA_034641835.2. NCBI lineage: Eukaryota > Viridiplantae > Streptophyta > Pinopsida > Pinales > Pinaceae > Pinus > Pinus albicaulis. The sequence continues at coordinate 21,959,539 of CM076573.1, forward strand.
TGAGTGATTTTATGTGAGAACTTTATAATAGGATTTAATCAAATATTGTGAGGCATATTGATGCAGCAACGCCAAAAGTCAGCTCCAGTGGAGGGATGGTCAACAGTCGTCGTGGCTCTGTCAGCTTTTCCTTTCGTTTATTTATCAATTTCAAAGAAATTGACAATTAAACATAATCACAACTTTATAATAAACCCATTCTCTCTGTAATTGAATAATTAATTGTGTAATAACCCTTGGCAATAATGTTATTATCCGGCGGAATTTTATATTAATAGCCAACACTTTATGAACAAAAGACTTTATAATAACCCCTCGTCCCGGACCCCACATATATGTCAATGGACCAATCAAATGTGCACGTCATACATGGTTTAAACATCGTGTATCTTTGTCACACGAAGACCGTCCGATGGCCTTCTCTCAAATCAATGGCCTGTGCTCATTTCGCTCGTCGACCTCGTACTGACGTTAACGCGCGAAATGTACGGGAGAGTGGTTTTTTTCTACGGTCCACTCCGCCATGTGTCGATTCCTCTATGGAATCGCTCCTCGACCCAGAAATACCACCTCCGCACCAAAAGCGGTGCGAAATGGGGCAATCCACTCTTGCGATTCTGCTTCCGGTTTTGGTACGAGGTTGACCCGGGTTACATCGGGTTACGGTCTCTTTTCATACGTTAACTCCAGGTTTAGTCCCAGTTCCGGCTTCAACTAACAGTAAAACAAGGTTATCTCTTTATACGGGGACTTCACCAATATTAACCAGGATTCTCTATACAGATCACGCCTACGAGCGAGGTTAAATGTGCAGGGTTATTCGTATGAATTAAGATAAACAACCAACAAAGATACGTATAATTCGTGCAGGAGTTCAATTATTCATGCACAGAGTCCATCACTTCGCAATTAAACAATCTCTTCACACTTAAGGATTCGAACTACTCTATGATGAATGCGCACAGAAACTATTTAATTGGAAGCAACTGTGAACAAATTTTATTGCAGAATCTCTCGTCTTCTCCCGGTTCTTCCTTTTCTACATCCGGAGAATACAATTTATACATATTACAATGTGGCTCTTCGGTTCCTCAGTGAGGACCGTTTTGGAAAATCAACAGTCTAATTACAATAATTCAATCAACTTAAATATGACAGCTAGACTAACTGAGCTATTCGACTTTCTATGACTCTAATTAATCTAAATAATACAATCAGCTAAGGTGTTGACACCTAGCTCTAACAATTCAAGTGTTTTCAAACCCTCTTAGCCACAACATGTGGACAAAAATCCTACATTGCTGGCCAGTGCTTAATGCCCCTGCATCAGACTCCTGAGGGAAATTTTCTTCATGGGCTCCTGTCCATGAGCTCCTCCACTGATCTGCCTATCTTCTGCAACATTTCTTCAGCCATCCAAGTAGCATCTTCCTCTGGCTTGTCCCTCCATTTGATCAAGTACTGAAAGTACTCTTGTCCTCTAGTCCTTCTGAACACTCTCTTGTCCAATACCTTCTCTGGTTGCAATGGTTGTGCTAGAGGTAGCTGCTCTTTCCACTCAATATGTTCCTTGTCTGCCGATCTTGCTTCTGCACCATCATCTTCATACTTGTACAAATCTGCAACATTAAAAATAGGAGATATTCCAACATCAGGTGGCAATTCAATCTCATAAGCATTTGCAGAAAACTTCCTAAGTATCTTGCATGGCCCAATCTTTTTGAACTTCAATTTGTTGTACTGCTTCTTTGGGAACCTCTCCTTTCTCAAGTGTGCCAAAACCTGATCTCCTACTTCAAAATGAACTTCCTTTCTTCTCAAGTCTGCTCTTCTTTTGTATTTGATGCTGCTGCCTTGTAATTGTTGTTTCACTTGTTCATGTATGGCCTGGATCTCTGAAGCAAACTCCTCACCATCTGCACTCCTTAGCTCTGCTCTTCCCAGATTTCTTAATTCTGATATTCCTCTGGGATGCATTCCATAAAAAATATGAAATGGACTCTGTCCTGTGCTCCTGTTTGGTGAATCATTATATGCATATTCTGCCTAGGGAAAAATATGGTCCCACTGCTTGGGATGCTCTCCTGCAAGACTTCTCAATAAATTTCCCAGACTTCTATTCACTACCTCAGTCTGTCCATCAATCTGGGGATGATAAGCTGAGCTGAAACTTAGTTTGGTGCCAAGTTTCTTCCACAGTGTCCTCCAAAAGTGCCCCACAAATCTGGTGTCTCTGTCTGAAACAATGCTCCTGGGTAACCCATGCAATCTAACAACTTCCTTGAAGAATAGGTTAGCAACATGGGTGGCATCACTAGTTTTGTAACATGGAATAAAATGTGCCATTTTGGAGAATCTGTCCACCACAACAAAGACTGTATCATTCCCTCTCTGAGTCTTGGGCAATCCTAGAATGAAATCCATACTCACCATGTCCCAAGGCCTGTCTGGAATAGGCAAGGGAGTGTACAATCCTGCATTCTGGCTCCTTCCTTTATCATACTGACAGATTTTGCAATTCTTCACGAACTTGTCCACTTCTGTTCTCATCCTGGGCCAGAAATAAAAGTGACTCAGCTGCTCATAAGTCTTATCAGTACCAAAGTGTCCAGCAAGTCCACCACTATGCTTCTCTTTGATCAAATTTTCTCTCATGGAGCATTTTGGTACACACAGTTGGTTCTTTCTGAATAACAAGTCTTCCTACAGAAAATAATCCAGCCACTGGCTTCTATCTATTAAAACAGGGTTACTGCATGCCTCAAATGCTTCTTTAAAATCAGGATCTGTTTTATACAATTCTTTGAGAAAATCAAATCCTACAACCTCAAAATTATTTTCTTGAACAAGCAAGTGTCTCCTACTCAAAGCATCAACTACTTTATTGGCTTGGCCACTTATATGTTTCAAAAAAAAATTAAAACCTTGGAGATACTCAACCCATTTAGCATGCTTATGTTTCAACTTGGGCTGCTATACAATATACTGCAAAGCATGATTGTCAGAATATAATACAAATTCCCTGGACATCAAGTAATGTCTCCACTTCTTCAGTGCCTGAACAATTGCATAGAATTCCTTCTCATAAGAGGAATACTTTCTTCTGGTGTCATTCAGCTTTTCACTGAAATATGCCACAGGCCTATCATCCTAACTCAACACAGCTCCAATGGCCTCTCCACTGGCATCACACTTTACTTGAAATGGTTTAGTAAAATCAGGCAGAATCAAAATAGGCTTCTCTGTTATCTTTTGCTTCAAAACTTTAAAATTTATTTCTGCTTCAGCAGTCCACTTAAATGGCTATTTGCTCTTCTTTATTGTCTCAATTATGGGTGTATTAATCTTACTGAAGTTTCTTATAAACTTTCTGTAAAAACTGGCAAGTCCATGGAAACAACTTACCTCAAAGACATTCCTGGGTGAAGGCCACTCCACAATTGCCTTAACCTTTTCTGGGTCCATCTTCAATCCTTCTGCAGAAACAACAAAACCCAAATACACCAACTCTTCCTTCATGAATGAGCATTTCTTCAAATTTATCAGCATTTTCTCCTGGTGCAGCTTCTTCAATACATGATTAAGATGCCTCAAATGTTCTTCTTCAGTTCTGCTGAAAACTAGTATATCATCTAAATATATTATCACAAATTTCCAAATAAATTCTTTCAATACTTCATTCATAAGTCTCATAAAAGTGCTAGGTGCATTTGACAACCCAAAAGGCATTACCATCCATTCATACAATCCTTCATTCGTTTTAAAGGCAATTTTCCAATCATCACCCTCTCTTATTCTAATCTGATGATATCCACTCTTTAAATCTATCTTTGAGAAATATTTAGCACCACTCAAACAGTCCATTAAATCTTCAATTCTGGGCAAAGGGAATCTGTACCTGATTGTGATCTTATTAATTTCTCTGGAATCAGTACACATCCTCCAGCCTCCATCTTTCTTTGGGCTCAAAACTGCTGGTACTGCACATGGACTCAGACTTTCTCTGATTAGTCCTTTTGTCCACCAACTCCTGCACTTGTCTCCTGATTTCCTCATTTTCCTTGGGAGTCATTTTGTAGGCTGCCTTATTTGGCAGATTTGAACCAGGGATAAAATCTATCTTATGGCTGATCTTTCTCACAGGTGGCAGCACATTAGGTAAATCATCCACAACAATGTCACAGTAATCATCTAACAGCTCTTGTATCTCTACTGGTAAATTAGAAATCTTTGTAGAAGTAAGAACTACCTTAGGCTTAGAAACTAAAGCAAAGCTTACCTCTTCTTCTTCTATCTGCTGCAGATATTCTTTCCCGCTCGGCAACAAGGTCTTTGGATCAATCACTCTGCTGGATGGCTCTCCTTCTTCCATGGGTATCAATGTATGATGCACCCCATCTTTGAAGAACTTGTAAGTGTTCTTCTTGCCATCATGCACTGCTGCTCTGTCAAACTTCCAAGGTCTACCCAGCAGTATATGACACACATCCATGGGCATTACATCACACAGGACCTTATCTTTGTATTTTCCCATTTGCAACTCTATCTCACACTATTCTTTCACAACCAGCTGGTGCCCTTTATGTATCCAGGACACCCTGTAGGGAGTTGGATGCTCCCTAGTCTTCAGCTTCAACTTTTCTATGACCTCAGTGGAAAGCAGATTGTCTGTGTTGCCACTATCAATGACTAGTTGGCAGCATTTCCTTTGGACTTTGCGTATGCTCCTAAACAAAGTCTTCCTTTGTGCGGGCTCAGTGACCTCTTTGGCTTTCTTCAACAAGACCTTATTTACCACCAAGGATTCTCCCCTCTCTGGAAGAATTTCTTCTTCAATCTCTGCCTCTTCTCCAGCCTGGGCAACAACAGCATTCCTTAGACCAGCACGCACATTCTCTGGACATTCATAGTGCTTGTGTCCCACTTGCTGACATCTATAACACCTCAATTCTCTACCTCTGCCCCTGTCTCTGCCTCCTCTTTCTTTTCCTCTATAAGAACCCCTTCTGCCCCTTGCATCATCCTCTGCAGATGCATTCTGAGGTGAGCTACTGTTAGCTCCATCCCTGGGTGTAGCAGGCTTTCCTCTGCCACCCTGACTTCCCTTTCCTCGGAAAGTACCTCTCTTCTTGGCAGACAGTTTCCTTAGGAGTTTCTCCTCCGCTTTCAAGGCCATCTGATAGGCCTCTTCCACTGTCTTAGGAGACAGAAGACCAATCTCATCTTGGATCTCCAGTCTGAGACCATTTACATATCTGGCAGTCTTCTCTGGTGTATCTTGAAATTGCCCAGCTCTTATGCTCACTCTGTAGAATTCCTCTGTGTATTCCTTTACTGTCAGCAACCTCTGTCTCAGTTTCTGCATTTGTTTATACAATGTTAGCTGGTAATCACTAGGCAAGAATTTTCCTTTTAATTTAGCCATCATTCTGGTCCAGCTCTTGATAGGTTGCTTGCCAACTCTCCTCCTTTATTCCTGCACTCCATCCCACCAAAGTGCAGCATGTCCTTTCAGCTTTGTCACTGGAAACTTGACCTTTTTATCTTTGCTTATCTATTCATAATCGAAGCATTTGTTCATTTCATTCATCCAGTCCACCAGCTCCTCTGGATTCAGTCCCCCTGCATAACTCGACACTTCAATTCTGGGCTTAACTGCAGACCCCAGAACAGTTCTGAGGAGCCTCAAGTTAGGAGGAATTTCGACATTTTCTTCAGCTTCTTCTACCTCAGGTTCACTGGTGTCTTCAGGATCTCTATTCTGTCTTCGCTCCACGACATCCATCCTGGCCTCGACCCTCTGCAACATCTCCAACACCTCAGCGTTGGAAACAGGTCTTCTCCTGCCAGCACCTCTTCCAACTCGGACTTCCATGTCAGCAAACAACTTCAGACAATAGCTCTGATACCACAAATGATGCAACAACGCCAAAAGTCAGCTCTAGTGGAGGGATGGTCAACAGTCGTCGTGGCTCTGTCAACTTTTCCTTTCGTTTATTTATCAATTTCAAAGAAATTGACAATTAAACATAATCGCAACTTTATAATAAACCCATTCTCTCTGTAATTGAATAATTAACTGTGTAATAACCCTTGGCAATAATGCTATTATCCGGTGGAATTTTATATTAATAGCCAACACTTTATGAACAAAAGACTTTATAATAACCCCTCGTCCCGGACCCCACATATATGTCAATGGACCAATCAAATATGCGCGTCATACCTGGTTTAAACATTGTGTATCTCCGTCACACGAAGACCGTCCGATGGCCTTCTCTCAAATCAATGGCCTGTGCTCATTTCGCTCGTCGACCTCGTACTGACGTTAATGCGCGAATTGTACGTGAGAGTGGTTTTTTTGAACGGTCTACTCTGCCATGTGTCGATTCTTGTATGGAATCGCTCCTCGACCTAGAAATACCACCTCCACACCAAAAGCGGTGCGAAATGGGGCAATCCACTCTTGTGATTCTGCTTCCAGTTTTGGTACGAGGTTGACCCGGGTTACATCGGGTTACGGTCTCCTTTCATACGTTAACTCTAGGTTTAGTCTCGGTTCCGGCTTCAACTAACAGTAAAACAAGGTTATCTCTTTATACGGGGACTTCACCAATATTAACCAGGATTCTCTATACAGATCACGCTTATGAGCGGGGTTAAATGCGCAGGGTTATTCGTATGAATTAAGATAAACAACCAACAGAGATACGTGGAATTCGTGCAGGAGTTCAATTATTCATGCGCAGAGTCCATCACTTCGCAATTAAACAATCTCTTCACACTTAAGGATTCGAACTACTCTATGATGAATGTGCACAGAAACTATTTAATTGGAAGCAACTGTGAGCAATTTTTATTACATAATCTCTCTTCTTCTCCCGGTTCTTCCTTTTCTACATCCGGAGAATACAATTTATACATATTACAATGTGGCTCTTCGGTTCCTCAGTGAGGACCGTTTTGGAAAATCAACAGTCTAATTACAATAATTCAATTAACTGAAATATGACAGCTAGACTAACTGAGCTATTCGACTTTCTATGACTCTAATTAATCTAAATAATACAATCAGCTAAGGTGTTGACACCTAGCTGTAACAATTCGAGTGTTTTCAAACACTCCTAGCCACAACATGTGGACAAAACTCCTACATTCCCCGCATCACATATTTGTAAATGTTTTTGAATGTAGGAGAACATGAGTGATTGGTTAGGATCGAGAGATTCTGAAATATTAATTGTAAATCTTAGATTAGAAGTTGGTTCATGATTTTGTGGATCTGAGAGGATCCTTAGGATTTAGTGGAGCAGATTTTGGATCTGAACCAGAATTGGTTCTAGACTCCATATGTATATTAGTATAAGTCTTCATAGGTAGAAAAAATATATATTCAAGAGGAATAGGGGAGTACTCAGTGGTGTTGAAGAGGCCACTGATATAGAAAATCAGGCTGAGAGGAGATTCATTACTGTAAATATTTTCTTGTGAATATAAAACTCAGTTACGAGTTTATGTTGGGTGCATTGGGTTGATGTAATTCTTGATGTGTTAATGAATTATAAAATTGTGTATGTAATCATAGTATTTTCGCATAACTTAGGTGTTGTAGGTGAGTCCGAGAAGGATCAGATTGAGAACAGTGTGCAAAGGCGTTTGCAAAGGTCATGGAATTGGTTCAATCTCAAGTTTTTCTGTCAACAACTATCTTTCAACAAGAATAGGAATGACAAATCCGCTTTAATAGCCATGGATTATTACGGCTTGCACTTGAAAATTGGTAAATGTAAGTGTTGTAGAATATAAATGCTGACATTCTAAATTAGTTAATTGTTATATGTTGTATTAACAATTGAAATCAAGTCAGAGCTAGTTAATCTGAAGCTCGTTCAATTCGAGATCCATTACCTTATTGGATTACATTGGGTAAAATTCTGTGTGGAATCAGTGTTTAGAAATATGTTTAGAAAGTTGTATACATGATGTATAGAAGCGGAATGTTTACCATCAAACATGGATAGTGCTACAAAAAGTGGAAAATGATCTGGATCTCTTGTGGATAGGAGGAAAACAAGTATATTTTTCCAAAGGAAGCAACCACAATTTCTTCCAAAAATTCTAGAGATTTCTGAACAAGAATGATGGATAGTTGAGATTGTATCACAGAAATGAAGCGGAAGATGAATGGTTAATATCGAATTGCAGGATTACTTTGGAAGATGGACGGTTGTGAAACATATCACATTCAGTCATGAAAAATTTCACTGCATATCACACTCAGCCATAAATATTCCATTGCATATCAAATTCGATGAAAGAAGCCTTGGGAATGCGATGAGGATTCATGTTTTGACTTGTTCTGTGGTTTGCGATGAGTCGATATTTGCGATGTCATATTTGCGAAGGAGTATTGCAAATATAATATGCGATGTAATATTAATGAAGGATTATTGAGATGAGTAATTTGCGATGAGGATTCGCGAAGGAAGCATCAGTGATGTGAAGTGGTCATGTAAAGAAGAAAAGGGTAATAAGGGTAAGTTTAATCACTTAAATGTTAAAAGCGCATACAGTGAAGTGTTTCTTTGGGCTTTGACCCGATAACTCATAGGCTTGGCTCCGATGATTATCAAGTGGAAATTACGATTTTTTTTCCTTTATAAAATTGGCATGATAAGGTTGTTGCAGGGCTCTGATAGAGAAGGAAATCAAGTTGGATTGAAGGGAGTTGCAACATATAAATTTGTGATGAGTACCAGTGGGTTTTAATAAGTTTAAAGAGGTCTTATGAACTACTGCAGAGTGCAGTTTCAATTCAGAGCACACTATATACAAAGTAAATCCAGGGTTTTGGGTAGGCTTAGTCTTAGGCCTGCATCATTTGGTATAAGAGCAGAAAGAGATTCTGCGTGCAATGGAAGGAGATACAATTATGTTGAATATTGGTAAACGCTCTTCGGGAAAACTGGAACAGAGTATGTTCTTGAAATTATATATGCAGAATACAATTGTGATTGTAGAAAGAGGAGATCAGATTTTAAATCTGATAAGCAGCAGGCACACATAGATATAGTATGGAAGAATATGGGGAGTAGTTGGTACTCTTAAGGAGAACTTGCAGAGGAAAATGAACAGGGAATATTCCATTAAAAGTACAGATGAATGGTGGAACAAGATCATGTAGAGATCTTGAAGGTGATATGGTATGTTTTCATTTTTACTTGGTTTTGAGGATTGCGTTTTCATATTTCAGGTTGCAGACAAAGAGGGTGTTAGTAGCAAAGACAGTTGAGAGAATTTGAAACAAAGAACTAGTTGTGTTCTCAATTGGAACAACATGTGAGCTCTTAAACAGTGGCAAAACCTTGAATAATTACAACAGAGGTTGGATAAGGAGGAAAAGTGAATCTTCTCAAAATAAGTGGAAGTTTTAGAGCCTAAAAGAGCAAAATATTTTTCTCAAAGAATGGTTCCAGAGGCAGAGAACTATAGATCAAGCTTAAGGATAAAAGTGTGTTGAGATGTCTAAGGCAGGTATGGAGACTTGCTGAAAAGTGAGGCTTAGGTGCAGTCCACAAGTGAACAAGATGAAGTTCACAAGGAAGGGGAACCAAATGATCACTGAAGGTTATTGAAGAGGTTTAGAGGAATGCCACGATAGAAGGAAATATGCCAAGGTAAAGGGCATGCAGGTGATGAGTCAAGAATATTTTTACGGGACCTTGCTGGTATAAAAGAAAGTATGAAAACATTAATGAAGATGCTAGAAGAACAAGAAGTGGACCAATGGTATTTCTCGATAATGAAGAAGATGAAAATGAAATGACCTTCACTACAAAGGAGACGGAGGAAAAAGGTGTATGTCAGGCTGAAGAAAGAACTCAGGACCGCTGAGTATAAATGTTTTGAACAAAATTTGTTCCTAGATGAAGAGGAAACCAGAAATATTGAAAATGAATTTGTATATAGTCTGAAGGACTATGAAATTAGTTCGGGTTTACGTGAAGATGTGATAGTTGAATCATCAGAAGAAGAGATTTATGTTTTTTCTAACACTTTGTGTGTGGTTCCAGATTCGACAGGTGAAGATCAACAAATTGAAAATGTCCTTGTGCATTTTGATGAGGAAATAAATCTTTTCGAAGAAATAGCTGAGATGGTGAAGTATTTTGAACATGTTTTTCGTGACTTTGAAGATGGTGGATTTGGCAGGAAAATTGACACAAAAGAAAAATCTGAAGACTATAAACAACATCATGATGAAGTACTTGTGAGATGTCAGAGATATTGAATTTCTGGAGTATTTTCTGAAAGAACCAGAGTATGAGAGTGTGATGGCAGTCAGAAATGAAGGAGTGTCTCAAGCTTTGATTGGGACAGAGGTATGTGTTAGTTTCCAAGTTTATGATATACTGGATAACATAGAAGAAAAGGTGGATGAGTATGCAGTCACGAAGATGATAGGAAATTTACTTCTTGTAGGTAAATCTGAAGATATGAAGCAACAAATGGAATTTTCAGAGGAATAAGTTCACTATTGTGAACCAGAACAGGGAGACATCCTTAGAATGGATGATGTGGAGGAGAGACTAGCTGACAGTCTCATGAACTCTTTGGAGAATTTAAATCAGCATGATAAGGATGTGTTGATCGGGAAATCAAATGAGACCATAAGGTCTTATATTTTTAATTCTGAAAATCAGTATATGATTTAAGGTTTTGATGAAGACATTGCTGCAAAGACTAAAGAATATTTAGCACAGGAGAACATCCAAATGAAGGAGGAAGAGGAATATCCCATGGAAGTGCTTAACCCATGGATCGAAGACATTAAATTATTATAAAGTATGTTCGAAAATCAGGATTCGGTGCAAGAGTATACAACCATGGAAGAGGAAGATAAATCACAATTTCAACATTGGGAAATTGTTAAACACCATGTTAAAGCACACACATGGTGTATGAGGAAGATGAACACACACACACAAGAGACTCAACACAATGAAGGATAAGCGTGAGGCTTTCTTATTTTCCATTATACAAAGATGTACATTTATAGTACAATGGTGTGACTCTTGGTTTCATATTCCAAGGTCACTTGGACTCCATTGTGACTTTTTGCATTCCACACCTACCCATGTGGGATTAGGTGTTCCAACATCCCCCCTTAATCCGAAGGGGTATGTGTGAGTCCAAGAAAAGAGTTGTAATACAAATATGCAAAGTATACATGGCAGCACTTGGGCTGAATCAACTCTCTGAAATGTTGGAAAAAGAGGTGGTTTTAGGATGACCACAAACACTGGAACACAAAACTTGTTGCAGTTCCCGGAACTCTTCCAAAACTGGCAAGAAGCTGAAAGCTTCTGCTAGAGGAATTGTCCCTCATAAAAAAGGGAGACCTTCGACCTAAAATAAGGGAGGTCTACTACCTGTGATGGTTTTAGGATTACCAACAACTCTGGAATGCTTGTAGCATTTCCTGGAACTCAACCAAAGCTGGAAAGAAGCTGAAGGCTACTAAGCTGAAGGCTTCTGCTAGAGGAAGTGTTCCTCATATATGAAAGGGAGACCTTCGACCTAAAAGAAGGGAGGTCTACTACCTGTCATGGTTTTAGGTTTTCCACCAACCAAAGATGATGGTTTTAGGTTATCCACCAACCGAAGGCATGCTCATGGGCATCCGTGTCTTTGGCTACATCTCTGACTCTGGAATGACGAATTGTGGCTCAGGCTCACTTGAACTACTAGCTACAACTCTGAACATGGAATGAGAGATTGTGGCTCAGGCTCGCTTAATCTGTCGTCGAAGCTTGTACATGACCACCATTTTCCCCCCTGTCAGGGACAAGGTGAGATGATGGCGAAAACTCAACTGCAAGTTTGCTCAATATCCATGAACAAGTTCTAACATGTGTCGTAAACATCTTCTTGGCTGCTGATGCCCATTGCCAAGAAGCGATCCATCCAAGATGAATCTTTGTTCTTGCAGGAGGCTTGTGTCTGAAGCATCTGTCTAAAGAATGAGTGTGCCGACCACAGTGCTTGCATGGATGAAGATCAAAACAGTGATCTTTCATGTGGCCAACTCGATCACAGTGTTGGCATTTTACAATCTGATGTTGTTGTTGTGGAAGTGGAGCAGGATCTGGAACAGCTGCAGGTGAACTGTCATACAAGAATCCAGCACTCTGAAATATGATGGGCTTGGTGTAGTCTGCAATATGAAAGGACACATCCTTGTCATATCCAAGACCAGTTCGGTGCTTGTTGTGGACAAGCTCTTCCCAAGGTCTGATGATGGGCTTGAGAAGTGCAGGTTGAGATGCTGCATCTGCATGTACATCTGCTCTAGTACAAGGCACTGAATGTGGATCAACTGCAACTTTATCTTCTTTCTTCTGATGAGAGTCCTTCACAATCTTCTGAACAGAAACAGGTTCAGAATGGTGACTCTTTTGGTGAAGTTCTTCTTGTTGGAGCTGAGATTCCAACTGCAAAAACTCAATCTTTTCATGTGCATATTGCAAACAACTGTGAATTTTACAAAGAGAATCCTTGCTCATTTTTATCATGTCATCAACATTGGAATGAATGAGGCTATTCAACAACACTAATGCCTCATTGATTTTAGCCATTTTCACAATTAGGCTCAAAAAATTGAAACGGTGTCGGCTTCAACCGAAAATGCACCCGTTTACAATATGATTCAACAAGAAATACAAATGACTCCAAGGAATTCTCAAAGTATAAAATGTGCTCCTCAAATGATAGAGGGAAATCAACAATCCAACAACTCAAATACTGATTGCAACTATGAAGAAGCTACAAATTCCACTCAAAATACAACATCAGCTCAATACATATCTCTGCAAAATATTTGTAAAGGTGTAGCTGAAAACATGTGCAAGAATATTTTTATGGCAGCTGAATTTTCTTCTTCAAAGAGTTGTTTTCAATGATGGCAAACTTGTCTTCAAATGTCAAATTCTTCAGAAAATCACCCTCTTATATATGCCACAAATCATAAAATGTCAAATCTGCAATTTTCTCGATGTGTACTGTCCATTTACTGATATGTCATTTTCTCTTCATTTCTGCTGTTCAAATTTTCTCTTTCCTCTCTCTCTCTGCTGTTTTTTTTTTTTTTTTTAATTAATTAAAAATTAATTAAAAATAAATTAATTGGGATGAAATAAAAATGTGAATGAGGAATTAATTTTAAAAGAGGGGAATTTAATTAAAGGGGAGGGAAACTTATATTAAAATAAAATTAAAAAGAAAGGGAAGGGAGTTTTATAATGGGGGAAGGGATTAATTAAAGAAGAAGGATTATATGTGGGAGGGGGGTATATATTAAAAAAAAATTAAAAATATAATGGGAATGGGATGATAATATAATGGGAATAAAATATAATGGGAATGGGATTAATTTAAGGGAATTTATTTAAGGAGATCTTCTTCTCTTTTTTTCTCTTTTTTTTTTAAAGGATTAATAAAATATGGGAGGGGGAATTAATTTAAAAGGGAATGGAGAGCTTTTAATAATGAAAATGGGAGCAGGTAGGGTAGGAAGGTGGAGCGATAAGGTGAGGAATTGGGTCAATTGGAGCGGTTTAGCGTGGGAAGTGGGGAGGCGTAGGGAGAGGTGAGTGGGAGGGACGGCTATGCCGTATGGGGAGAGGGTGGATATAAAATTTTAAAAATTAAAAAGAACGAATTTAAAACACAGAGGCGATATTAGTTATGTGGGCGGGTTGTATAAAAATAAAAAATAAAAGAGCCGGCGAAAAGGTGTGGATGCAGGTGAGTGCACGGCTGGGTAGTGTGTATCGAGTTTTGGAAGAGACTCGAGTGTATGCGAAGGTGCGGTGTAAGGGAGTGGCAGATCGTGGAGGTGTGGAGAGGTGATGAGTGATGTAGCGTTGCAGATATGTATAGGAAAGGCCGAAAGGCCGTGAGGTAGAAGGGGAGAGCGCGGAGTTAAGAGGAAGGGGTAAGGGCGCAGGTGAGGGGCGTATTGTTGAACGCAGAAATGGAGAGGGCGTATATCTGAGGGTTTAGAGTGGGATAGATGCAGGTCGAGAGGGGGGCCGAAAGGCCAAAAATTTAGAATTTTTTATTTTTTTTTATTTTTTATTTTTTTATTTTTTTTTTATATTAAAACAGCAGAGAGATTCCAGAATTGCAGAAAGGCAGCAGAATTTTTTCCTTTCAAATATACAGCAAAAACAAATCCAGCAGCAGAAAATGCAGATATGAAGAATTTTTCAACAGAAAAACTCAGATTTCTTTCAGTGCAAACTTAGAAATCTCCCAGTAGCCCGGCGGCAGAGAAATGCAGTCCAGAAGCTCAGAAATTTTTCAGTGAAAACTCAGAAATATCTTCAAAAACCCTCTTTAAACTATTTTCCAGCAGCTTAAAAACCCAGAATCTTGCAGAGATTTTTCAATGAAAAACTCAGAAATTTTACTTAAAAAACTCAGAAAATTTCTTCACAAAAACCACTTTGAATAATATTCCAACAGCTCTTCAAAATGCAGAATTTTAAAAGGCAGAAATTGAAGGAAGAAATCAACCTTCAGATGCACAATGATGCTTCTCTTCAAAACCAGTGCTGCCAATTTCTGAATGCTGGGATTTTGAATGCTGCTCCTTCAAAATCAATGTTGAATGCGGAAAAATGTCAAAATCACTGCTGCAAAAACTCTCTAAATGCTGCAAAAATGTCAAGATTTTTTTGCAGATATCCACAGGCCATAAACACAAATGGCTCACTCAATTTGGAGCAGGGCCAACAATCGCCCGCTCTGATACCATGTTAAACACCATGTTAAAGCACACACATGGTGTATGAGGAAGATGAACACACACACACAAGAGACTCAACACAATGAAGGATAAGCGTGAGGCTTTCTTATTTTCCATTATACAAAGATGTACATTTATAGTACAATGGTGTGACTCTTGGTTTCATATTCCAAGGTCACTTGGACTCCATTGTGACTTTTCGCATTCCACACCTACCCATGTAGGATTAGGTGTTCCAACAGAAACAAAAGATCTTGAAGATGAAGTGCAATTCTTTGAGCAATGGCTTAAAGAAGATGCATATGGAAAGGGATGAAAACTAAATGCAGATCCAAGTGAAGAGGTGGCAAAGTCACAGGGCAATCATAACAAAGCAATTTAGAGTAAGAATCCTAAAGATATGCATAATGTGGGGATGCAACAACTAGTGTACAGCAGCAGAAAATTTCAGCAAGAAGGAATAAGCGACAACAAATGGAAGAGTATGTACCAACCCAAGGATAGCTGGAAATGGAGATTGAAGAATTGTTGAAGTTAATGATGAAACAGTCCAGATGGAGGAAATTGATAGCATAAGGGATGATCAATCAGAATTATAAGTTGATTGAAGAGAGGAAAATGAACCAAAATATGGCATACATGTAGCAGCAGCAAAGGAGCAAGGCATTTGGACAGTTACAAACTAAAATTTGGGACCCTGGAGGTTTTTAACATCATATGAAATCACATGATCAGGAGATCATGAATGTTTTCAACATTGGGAGTCTAATGCAGTAGCATCATGGTTCCAAATTTTGTACATTTAGTAGAATCTAGGGGGTCTTGTGTTTTCAAGGGAGTTGGTTCCCTAAGTATTTAATTAATGTAATTTTCAATGTTTTGAGTGATTTTATGTGAGAACTTTAGAATATGATTTAATTAAATATTTTGAGGCATATTTGTAAATTTTCTCGAATGTAAAAGAACATGAGTAATTGGTTAGGATTGAGAGATTCTGAAATATTGATTGTAAATCTTAAATTAGAAGTTGTTTCATGATTTTGCGAATCTGAGAGGATCCTTAGGATTTAGTGGAGCAGATTTTGGATCTGAACCAAAATTGGTTCCAAACTCCATATGTATATTATTAAAAGTTTGCATAGAGAGAAAAACATATATATTCACGAGGAATAGGCGAGTACTCAGTAGTGTTGAAAAGGCCACTGATATAGAAAATCGGGTCGAGAGGAGACTCATTACTGTAACTATTCTCTTGTGAATATAAAACTCAATAACGAGTTTATGTGGGGTGCATTGGGTTGATGTAATTCCTGATGTGTTAATCAATTATAACACTGTGTATGTAATCATAGTATTTTCGCATAACGTAGGTGTTGTGGGTGAGTCTGAGAAGGATCAGATTGAAAAAAGTGTTGAAAGGTGTTTGCAAAGGTCGTGAAATTGGTTCAATCTCAAGTTTTGCTTTCAACAACTATCTTTAAACAAGAATAGGAATGAGAAATCCTCTTTAATAGCCATGGATTATTACGACTTGTGCTTGCATACTGGCAAATGTAAGTTTGTAGAAGAGAAATTCTAGAACTCTAAATTAGTTAGTTGTTAGATGTTGAATTAACCATTGAAATCAAGTCATAGCTAGTTAATTTGAAGCTTGTTCGATTCGAGATACATTACCTTATTGGATTACATTGGGTAGATTCTGTGTGGAATCGGTGTTTAGAAACATGTTTAGAAAGTTTTATACAGGATGTATAGAAGCGGAATGTTTACCATCAAACATTGATAGTGCTAAAACAAGCGGAAAATGATTTGGATCTCTTATGGACAAGAGGAAAACAAGTATATTTTTCGAAGGAAGCAACCACGATTTCTTCCAAAAATTCCAAAGATTTCTGAACAGGAGTGATGGACAACTGATATTGTATCTCAGAAATGAAGCGGAAGATGAACGGTCAAGATTGAATCGCAGGATTAATGTGGAATATGGACAGTTGTGAAGCATATCGCATTCAATCACAAAACATTTCATCACATATCTCACTTGGCCATAAATATTTCATCGCATATCACATTTGGTGAAAGGAGCCTTGGGAATGCGACAAGGAGTCATGTGTTGACTTATTCTGTGATTTGTGATGAGTGAGATTGGCAATGAGCCGTGATTTCGATGATCTAATATTTGCGAAGGAGTATTGTGAAGATAATATGTGATGTCATATTAATGAAGGAGTATTGATATGCGGAATTTGCGATGACGGTTCGCGAAGGAAGCATCGGTCACGTGAAGTGGTCGTGTAAAGAAGCGAAGGGTAATAAGGATAATTTTAAGCACTTAAATTTTAAAAGCACATACAATGAAGAGTTTCTTTGGGTTTTGACTCGATAACTCATAGGCTTGGCTCTGATGATTATCAAGTGGAAATTGGGATTTTTTTTCCTTTATAAAATTGGCATGATAAGGTTGTTACAGGGCTCTAATAGAGAAGGAAATCAAGTTGGATTGAAGGGAGCTATGACATATAAGTTTGTGATGAGTAGCAGTGGGTTTTAATAGGTTTAAAGAGGTCTTATGAACTACTACAGAGTGTGGTTTCAATTCAGAGCACACTATATACAAAGTAAATCCTGGGTTTTGGGCAAGCTTAGTCTTAGGCCTGCAACATTTACTTAGAAAATTGATTCCTTATGGTACAACGACCGCTTATATCTTTGTAATAATTCCCAACTAAAACAAAATATTCTTTGGAATTGCACACCTTTCCCTTAGGAGGACACTCAAGTTTTTTAAAAACTTACCACAGGGTGAAGAAAGAATTTTTATGGGATGGCCTTAAATCTGATATTCAAAAGTTTGTAGCGGAATGTTTGGTTTTCCAGCAAAATAAAGTTGAGAAAATTAAGATCCTCGGTCTTCTACAACCTTTATCCATTCCAAGTCAACGTTGGGAGGAGGTTTCAATGGATTTTATCACAGGTTTAGCTAAGTCTAAAGGAAAGAGTTTCATCATGGTGGTAGTTGATAGATTTACCAAGTATGCACACTTTTGTGCATTATCTCATCCATTTAAATAAAGTACAGTTGCTACTGCATTTATGGAAAAAATTCAAAAGCTACATGGAAACCCAAAGATTATTGTAAGCGAAAGAGATCCCATTTTTACTGGAAATTTTTGCACAAAATTATTTTCTTGTTTGGGTACTCAACTCGCTCATAGCTCATCTTGTCATCCTCAATCCGATGGGAAAAATGAGGTAGAGAAAAAATGTTTGGAAGGATATCTTTGTTATTTTTTATCTGATAAACAAACACAATGGGTGAGGTGGTTACCTTTGGCTAAATGGTGGTATAACGCTTCCTTCCATACTGTAGCAAAAATGATACCATTTATGGCACTTTATGGATATCATCCACCATCCATTACATCATCTTTAAGAGAAAATTATAAGGTTCAAGTAGTGGAAGATCCCATCGAGCATCAACAATAATTTCTCCAACTCTTAAAGGATAGCCTAAATTTGGCACAAAATCAAATGAAACAACAGGCAGATCAACATCACAGTGAGAGAAGTTTTGATGTAGGAGTCTGGGTAATTTTACAGCTACAACCATACAAACAAATGTCCCTCAAGCAAGCTAAGAAGGATAATAAATTACCACCAAAGTATTATGGTCCTTACAAAGTGTTGCAAAATATTGGTACTATGGCATAAAAATTGGAGCTTCCTGCTTCTTCTCGAGTGCACCTAGTTTTCCATGTTTCATGCTTAAAAAAGTTTATAGGTGACAAACTTCTAGTTCAAAAAATATTGCTAGAACTTGATGAGGAAGGGAAAATCATATTGGAACTTGAAGCAGTCACGGAAACAAGAACTCAACAGTTATGAAATCGATCAATTTCAAAGTATCTCATCAAGTGTAAGAACTTACCCATTGAAGATTACACATGGGAGGATGAGAATTTTATACAGAAGCATCCAAAGCTACTCAAGCGTTAAGGAAAACACTTTTTTGAAGGCGAGGTGCATGTTAGGTCCCTATATTACTAGGGTAGTATGTTATTTTTATTAGTGCAGCCCCCTTATTGTTATTGTTGTACCCTATAGCCCCCATATTGTTATTATTGTAACCCATAAAAGCCACTATTTTTAGTGTTGTGCCCTTACATTATTATTGTTAGGTCGACTAGGATTATATTGTGACCCCATGGACTCCTATATATAAAAAGGAGGTTTTGTCATTTGTATCATCCAAGAATTGTTAATTTATGTAATGTAAAGAAGGTTTCCCCCTCAAAGAGGTTGATTTCTAAGTCGTTGATATCTCTTTTCTTCTATTTTGTGAGCTTGTTTCATAACAATTTCAGAATAAAAGTTTATTCAGCATAGGTTGCTTCTGTACTTACTTCAATAATTTAGATCTAAATTAATTTTGTAAAAGTAATTTACATAATAGGAGAAGTACACTCAGTTGTTGCAGAGTATTTCTTAGATTGTCAGATCTAGGAATTTTCACATGGTATCGAAGTATTTGACGTGAAACAAGAAGAAAATATTTGAATCTGAAGTGAAGGTCGAATTCCTGCAGTAGCATCATATCAAATCCCCTGAGGGATTGCGTAGATATAACTAGGAGGGTTGAAGTTTCGAGGTTGTATCTCTCTGAGTGAGTCGATATAGAGGTAGAACATTCGGTTTGAGATTTTGCTAAGGTAGAGGGAGCTGCACAAATCCTTCACATAGAGCCAGAGGGACGCAGTTTTTCTGTAGGTGGTTGCCAAAGAAAAGAAGCGTCAGAAGAAAGAAAAAGCACATAGCGGGGAATTCGTCCTCAGTGAAATCCTAGCCGAGGAATTCAACATTTTTCTAAGATATGCGCAACAGATCTACGAGCTCTAGAAGGAGTGTGTAAGCCTGCCTAGGTTGCGCAGAGATGGAGAAAGAGGGAGCAGTTCGACACTTTTCAGCTCATATGGCAGCTCATGGTCTTAGAGATCAGGACCGGTTGGAGGGTTCCTCCAACTATGTAATCTGGAAGGAAAGGATTCAGTTCCTTCTTTTAAATTTGATCTCAAGACATTTGTGGTAAATGTGGTTGTTGTACCTACAGATCTGGATCAACTTAAGAAGAAAAGGTTCGATATAGAAAAGTGCAAGAGGATAATCCTTGATGGTGTCAAGGATCACATAGTCTCACATTTACCTAGCAAGAACACTGCCAGGGAGATGTGGAAAGCTTTGTGTTTGTTGTACGAATAAAATTCCAAGCAGTGGAAGATGTACTTGGAGCAGATGCTCCGGATGATCCAGATGTATAAGGGGGAGCACATTTATTTGTTCCTTATGAGGCTTCAGTAGATTCGCGATCAATTGGCAGTCATGGGATCCACCCCAACTACAAAAACTATGGTGAGGCTGGCCCTTAATGCAGTCACGGAGGAGTGGCAATATTTTGACCAAAGTATTTTGCACAGGGCTACGCTTCCTAGTTGGGAGCAGTTGTGGGCAACAATTTAGGAGGAAGAGCTGAGGAGATATCTAGGCATGTGCAAGCTTGACGTCAACAGCGGGAGCAGATCTAAGCGTCTGGAGGAGGAGGAGAATGCAACCCTCACATCGAAAGGGCAGCAAGGGCAATAAAGACAAAAGAAATATGTCTCGAAGGTGAAATGCTTCAAATGTGGGGAGATGGGCCACTTTGCATCACAGTTTCCTTTGAAGAAAAAGGACAAGGATGAGAAGCATGTTCCGACAGTTGCAGTCGCAAAGATCAAGAAGGATCATTTTTCTATGAGTTCCCACGTGTCTCCTGGTAAGAAGTGGGCTGACATAGAACTGTAGTTCACTTTGAACCTCTGTTGGGCAGAATCCTTGAGGAGCCCACCTCATGGATCATTACCTTGCTACGGGAACCCATAATCAAAAATAGTGGGATGGAGCAGTTTCAGTGAGAGTCAGGGAGTGATGGAGACGATAATGCAGTGGGTAGCAGCGCTTATTTCTCGAGCAGCGTAGAGCATAACATCACTGAGCATAGCAATATCAACACAGTGCATAGGAGTGAAGTGCAGTGCAGATCAGTGTTGCACGGTGCAGAGCAGCCACAACCGTCAGTGCATCAAAGGCACAACACAATAGTTACCAGTATTCAAAGTCTTCAGCATC
Source organism: Pinus albicaulis (assembly GCA_034641835.2). Taxonomy (NCBI): domain Eukaryota; kingdom Viridiplantae; phylum Streptophyta; class Pinopsida; order Pinales; family Pinaceae; genus Pinus; species Pinus albicaulis. Next base: position 21,980,513 of record CM076573.1, read on the forward strand.
GAGGTGCATCCACTGAACACTTGTTCAGTTTTGGGTGAGTTCAGGTGTTTCTCTCAACAGCTGAGTTGTAGTGCAGATGCATTGTTAGCAGTGGAAGTGTTAGTAGCATAGAAGATGGAGCACTTGAGAGGGAGTTGTAGTACGGATTCAGCAATGGTAGTGGCAGTGTCATGGGCATCAGTACAGTGGCAACAACAGCACAGTGGTTGATGGAATTCAACAGCGCAGAGGATGCTTCAGGGACATAGCAGAAAGCAGCATGCATATTGTTAGAGTGCCTTCCTCGCTAAGAGGGAGTGTTGATTTTTGTACCATAAGAAAGTGCTTTAAGCCCCAAATTTGTGGAGAGGCTTAAACACTAGTATTCCAAAGAACCAATAAATCATTTATGAAAATTCCACTCAGTTACTATTTTATTAAAATAATTAATTATTTTAATGGATACCCTAAGTCTAAACTTAGGGAAATTAAATAATTAAAGGACATTAATAAAACAAAGTGAGAATAATCTAGAAAAGGCAGAGATCAAGTCTAATATAATCTTAACTGTTGATTAGAGATCTAATCTCGGTCATTGATTTCTCAACAATAAGACTTGGAAGGCTTGAGGGTAATTTAGAAAGAGACACACGAAGTGAATCTTAAGATCGAATTATTCTGACAAAGAAGTGCTCGAACGAAGATCAGATCTAAGTGATTTAGTGTAGTGAGTGGCAAAGTAACTTCTGGAGAGAAATATTTTCTCAGTCGGAGAATCATCAATAGAGAGAGGTAGGAAGACGTCCAATAGAGCCGGTACAGATCTATTCAGGTTGACGCGGATCCAGTTAGGGTTGCGCAGAGGTTCAGAGGGTTTCTGAGATTCACCTATTGGATCAGATCCAGAAGCCAGAAGTCAGGGTGTGAGACCGAGGCCCAGATCTGTGATTTTGGGAGTCATATCGATTTGTTGTTGGGGTGACGCAGTGCCTAGAGGTGACGCGGAGCCTATGCAGTCGCAGTGCAGAGGCTGCGTAGAGACCTCCAGAGGTAACTTTTCCAATGACCGGATCCGTCTGATTTTCTAGTGATTGTGTGTGGTAAAACTCACAATTTCTTTCTGCCAGTATTTCTCTCTATAACTGAATAACCCTTGAGGTATTTAGAGATGTATTCAATATTTTCTACTGCTTAATAATGGGAACATTTTGCAGCATAATGACCTATTCTTCCACAATTGAAACAAATAAGAGGGTACTTACCTTTTATCTTGGAAACCCTTTTTTTTCTTCGTACAAATTAAGATAATTCGTTTTCAGTGTCAGATTCATCGTTGTTGTAATTCCATCATTTTCCTTCTTTTGTAGATCCTGAGTCTTTGAAGGTTGCTTCTTTGAAATTTGGACTCCCTTTACTCATCTCATAGGCAATGAGAATTCCATGGACTTCATCCATCTTGAGAGTATCTAGATCCTTCATTTCTTCTATGGCACTTACTTTGGAGTCAAATCAGTCAGGAAGCGATCGCAGGATTTTTTGAACTATGGTGCTTTCTTCAATATTTTCTCCCAGTCCTCTAAGAAAGTTAACCACTTCAGCTACTTGGAGGAAATATGATGCAATATCTTCTTCATCATCCATTTTCAGAGTCTCAAATTGTCTTCTATAGGTTTGAAGCTTTGCCTTATTGACTTTGGAGTCGCCATCATATATAGAAACCAACTTATCCCATACTTCTTTGGCTGAGTCACAGTTCATGACTTTCATAAATTTGGAATCGGTAATTCCACTAGTGATGGAATTTAAAGCTTTGGCATTAGCAATGTAGGCTCTTCTTTCATCTTGATCAGTTGGAAGATTGGCGGGAGCTTTGTACGCATCTAGAACAGAGTGCCATACTTCAGGACCAAGAGACATTAGATAGTAGGAGATCCTCTTTTTCCAAAAACCAAAATTCGTTCCATCAAAGATAGGTAGTTTCCCTGTTGCTTCCATGTTCTTCATTGTGCCTAAGAATCCTTCTTCCAGCTGTTAGGTTGATATTGAAGAAGCTAGCTCTGACACCAATTGTTGGAAATACTGAGAGGGGGGTGAACCAGTATTTCTTTTCAATTGTTATTATAACCAATTAGATTCTACACAAAAATCAGTGAAGTGAATAATTTTATTATAGAAGGAAGGATAATGATCCTTTTTAAATGAATGAGTACAATGATTTCCAAGCACCAACTTGGACTTAATGAGGCTCCGACCTCTAGGGCTTCAACCCTATATTCTTCTGATAGAGAATGAGAATAGTACTTACTTGAATGTCCTTGACATATTCTTCACTGCACAATCAGCTCCAAAACTGCTTATGTTGACTTCACTGCTCAATCACCTTGTTGTACGTGTTGACTTCAATTCCAAGATCACCTTGCTTCACTGTGTTGACAATATTACTTCACTGTTCAAGAGAGATTTCTTCACTATTCAAGAAGGAAATATCATTGTTGTCTTTCACCATAAGTACACTAGCGAAATATAGTTGATTACACAAATTTTCCATCATAATCAACAGTCTGAAATATTAGTGTCACAGATCCACCACAGTCAGCACCCTTAGTTTAACATAGATAGCACCCTGACTCACTGTAATAAATTTGTAGTGAAGTCTGAAATACAAAGAGAGTGTCTTGTTATCTTATGCACTGAAAGCTTCAGAAAAATATGAAGTTTGGACCATCCAGCAAAGAGTTCTGAGCCAAGGTCTTATACACAATCCGAAATTCTCCACATTCAGCAAGAATATGCTCCCATAGACCAACGAAAATAGGAACAACAACTTCAGTCCAAAGTTGTAAACTCAGTCCAGGAATATAGGGGGTAGACCTGAGTTAAGAACTGATGTATAGGCCCATGAATTTGAGATATAGAGCCACAGATCCGAAGTACAGACCCTACCTTGTCGCTGTAATAACCCTGTAATGAATGACAAGAGACAGTCCACCAATCCGAGCTATAGACTGAGTTATTTCGCTTCCTATTCTATGTTATTCTTCCTGAAAGTTCACGAGATGTGAATTGTTTTCCTCTTCACTGTATTAGATGACCGAATTCTGTGTTTTTCACCGAAATTTATTGACTAAACCGAATGAGTTTAACTTTGTATTTATAGTGGTTTTTCATTTTTGAAAGGACGTGATTGTTGGGAAAAGGGGCCAACTTGTGTTCTTGAGCATAGGTCGGCTCAATGTCAAAAATATATTTTTCAACTTGAAAATTCAATATCTTACAACTATTAGGAGTTTTGGGACAAATAAGGGCTCATTGGAAAGGAAAAATTATGCTCTAAAATATGGTATAGGAATCATATTGATAGGCTGCCTCTAAGGTAGTGAAAAAACATTTTATTTAACGTGACTGATTATTAATTAGTGCAGAAGGTGATGGACAGCAAGGGCTTCTTCATTGTCATACGTCACCAATTGTTTTTAAGTGAGGTCTCCACTTGTTATGTCTTTCATCATCAAGTGATCTCCAATTCCTTCATTGTCCATGTTATCATATATTTTATCATGTGTGCCATCAATGTCACCATGTCATCAAGATAGTGTAGCGATATGTCATTAACCATATGCAGCATGATCATCACAAGGGGAGCTTCTCCATCAAGAGTATTCATTCATTCAACCAGTTTCCATCAAGAGTATTCTTCTCTCCCCCTTTGACATCAATGGCGATGTGGTGCCAAAGTGCTCCCCCTGTCATGTTGCTCCCCCTAGCATACTGTACCCTTGACATGCTGCTTGATTTAATGTGATGTAAGAGCAATGACCCCCATCTTTTGGCGAAGATACTCAAATGCTTCTCATGGAAGGGGTTTTGTAAAGATATCCGCAATTTGCTATTTTGTATTAACATATTCCAACCTGATATTGTGTTCAGCAACTTGTTCACGGAGAAAGTGGTATTTGATTGGAAAATGTTTGGTTCTTGAGTGCATCACCAGATTCTTTGAAATACTAATGGCACTAGTATTGTCACAAAAAATAGTAATTGGTTGCTTAGTTTCTATGTTGACATCCTCCAAGGCTTCCTTCATCCATAGAATTTGTATACAACAATCAGTAGCAGCTGTATATTCGGCTTCAGCTGTAGAAAGGGATATAGATGATTTCTTTTTGCTGAGCCAAGATACAAGATAATCTCCCATAAAGAATGCATTTCCACTGGTGCTTTTTCGATCATCCACGCTTCCGGCCCAATCAGCATCATAATAAGCTGTTACAGTAAGAGTTGAACTCTTAGGATACCAAAGACCAAAATCAGTCGTTCCTTTCAAATATCTGAGAATTCTTTTCATAGTTGCTAGATGGGATTGTTTAGGACTTGACTGAAATCTTGCTACCATTCCTACTGCTTGCATAATATCTGGTCTTGTAGCAGTTAAGTATAGGAGAGCTCCAATTATTGACCTGTAAAGAGTTGCATCTATTTGGGGGGTATCATTGTCTTTGCTTAATTTACAATCTGTGGTCATTGGTGTGCTCATAGGTGCACAACATTCCATCCCATATCTTTTAAGCATGTCTTTAAGATATTTTTCTTGAGATATAAACATGCCTGCAGAGGTTTGAGATATTTGTAGCCCAAGAAAGTAAGACAACTCACCAATCACTGACATCTCGAATTTTTTGGACATATTTAGAGAAAATTCATGGCTCATTTCTTCATCATTGCTAGCAAAGATTAGATCATCGACGTAAACAAGAGTGATCAGAATTTTTTCCTTGTCCATCTTCATGTAGAGATTTCTACCTGCCACTCCTTTTTTGAAACCTTCTTGTTGCAGATAGTGATCCAACTTTTCATACCATGCTCTAGGGGCTTGTTTTAATCCATACAAGGCCTTTTTTAGTTTGCATACAGGGTCTTTTCCTTCAGCAAGATCAAATCCTTCTGGTTGCTCCATGTGAACTTCCTCCTTGAGATCTCCATTTAGGAATGTTGATTTTACATCCATTTGATAAACCTTGAATCCTTTTGAGCAAGTAAATGCTAAGAACATTCTTATGGCTTCCATTCGAGCTACTAGTGCAAAGGTTTCTTCGAAGTCAATTCCTTCGATTTGCGAGTATCCTTTGTAGACAAGTCTAGATTTATTTCTAATGATTTGTCCATCTTCATTCATCTTGTTTTTGAATACCCATTTTGTTCCAATTATATTTTTATCTTTTGGGCGAGGTACCAATTCCCAAGTCTCATTTTTTTCGATTTGAGACATTTGTTCTTCCATGGCCTTTATCCAATGAGGATCTTTGCTTGCTTGAGAAAAAAATTTAGGTTCTATTAAAGATAATAGAGCCACATCATCTTTTCTAGGGGTGCTTATCATCCTTCTTCGAGTTTGGATTCCTTCATTTATATTTCCAATGACCTGTTCTTCTAGATGATATCTTTGAACAAACTTGATCTTGGAGGGAGTTTGTGAAGATTCATTTTGAGGTTCACTTTGAGGTTCTTCATTCTCCTCTTCTTTTTTAGGTTCTTCTTCTTCAGTTTGTTCAAAGAAAGGCTCAACTTCATGATCTTCAATTCCTTTTTCTGGAAGGCCTTCGTCAATCTTTACATCAATGCTTTCCACTATTCTTCGTAGACGATAGTTGTAACATTTGTAAGCTTTGCTCCTAGTGGAGTATCCAAGAAATATTCATTCGTCAACTCTAGAATCAAATTTACCTGGTGAGTCATCATTTATTTTTATGAAACATTTGCTTCCAAAAAACCTGAAATATTTTACTGAAGCAGGTCTTCCTTTCCATAATTCATAAGGAGACTTTTCATTATTTGGTCTTAGTTGAGTTCGATTTAAGGTATAAACTGTGGTGCCAACTGCTTCTCTCCAAAATTTTGGTTGCAAATCGGCTGCTAGTAGCATTGTCCTTGCCATTTCTTGAATGGTTCGGTTCCTTATTTCAACTACTACATTTTTCTGGGGTGTCCTAGCAGTAGAGAGTTCTCTTTTGATTCCATGCTCTTTATAGAATTCATCAAATTATTTTGAGGTGAATTCTCCTCCTCTATCCATTCTAAGACATTTAATCTTATAATCTTTCTCATTCTCAATGAGAGCCTTAATATTTTTAAAACATTCAAATGCTTCAGATTTATATTTTATAAAATATATCCACATCATTCTAGTATAGTCATCAACAAATAGAGCAAAGTACCTTTCACCCTGAAGAGCTAGAGTTCTAGTTGGCCCACACAAATCTGCATGAATGATTTCCAAAGGTTTTGTTGTTGAGAACTCCTTAGTTTTGTGGCTAGTTCTGGTTTTCTTTCCATGTTGGCATGGGCCACATACAACTTGATTTGGTTTGCACATTTTTGGAATATCCCTTACTGCATTAATTTTGCTGATGTTGACTAGGTTATCAAAACTTGTATGCCCCAATCGCTTGTGCCATAACCAAATTTCATCTGTTTGAATTAAGTAACATTTATCTTCTTGGATTCTACTGAGTATGTAAACATTATCTGGTGTTCTTACTCCTTTCGCCACAAGTTCTCCCGACGATGAGTCTCTTATTTCACAGTTTTTTGTACTAAAGACAACATTATGTCCTTGGTCACAAATCTGGCTAACACTTAAGAGATTGTGTTTGAGCCCTTCTGCCAGCAAGGTATTTTGAGCCTTTCCTAGTCCATTGACAAGGGTAGCAGTTCCTTTTCCAGTGATTTTAGCGGATCCACTTCCAAAAGATACATTTCCATTTTTCTTGTTCAATGAGATAAACGTTTTTTGGTCACCTACCATATGTCTTGAGCATCCACTATCCATAAACCAATGATTTTCTTCACTATGAGCACATAGAGCTAGGCCAAATTTATCAGTTTTGAGATTTATGTTTTTAGCTTTCTCCCTTTTGAGAGGAAATTTTTTTTCATTATGATCATAATTATCACATAATGAGCAAGACGGATCAAACTTAGCCAAGGGATCAAAATATTGTAAGTTTTGATTTGTCATTTCTCTTTAGGACCATGTAGTTGGTTTGTTTGATTTTTCAATCTTGGTGCTTCATTCTTATGAGCCTTGCAATGTTTAGCTTGATGCCCAAAGTTTTTACAGTTGTAACAATACCCAAGAAAAATAGTTTGATACTTGTTGTAGTATCCATAGCTTGAACCAACATTCTTCCTTGGAGTTTCTCTTTCTTCAATTCTTGGCTTTGAGATGGGACTTTGTTCCTGACAAGATGACTTTTCTTCTTTAGGATGGCGAGAGAGTACATCAGCATAACGTTTGGCATTATTCTTTTTACTTGATGATTCTCCTTTGAAACCAATTCCAGACTTATCGTGTTGAGGTTTTTGAGTATTAAGAATGTTGTCTAGAGCTAGAGAGCTTTGCCAACTCCTTTTGACTTACTCTAATTCCTTTCTTATCGATACTATTTCAGCTTCACGTTTTTCACAGATATCATCCTTCTCTTTTAGCTTAATGTTCAAGAAGTCTTCCCTTCTTTTTGCTTCCTCTCTTTCTATTTTGAGAGAAATTATCTTCTTTTGTAGATTCTCATTTTCTTCAATGGAATTCAATAGCAAACTATCCATGTTTCTTTCATCTTCCAGTTCTGAGTCATCATCATTTGTAAATGCCATGAATAACGTTTCTTTGCTTCCAACATAATCACTTTCCTCATCTGATTCATCATCTCTTTCTTTGTGATGACGCATATTTCTGGTTGATTTATTTTTTATGACTACAAATTCATCTTCATCGAACTCATCTTGTTTGGAGAAGAAGTTCTTCTTATTAAACCCTTTCGTTTTGTACATCATCCTTTTAGAGTCCTTTTCATCATCACTATCATGTTTATGGGAACATTTTGCAGCATAATGACCTACTCTTCCACAATTGAAACAAATAAGAGGGTACTTACCTTTTAGCTTGGATCCCCTATTCGTCTTCGTACAAATTGAGCTAATTCGTTTTCAGTATCAGATTCATCACTGTTGTAATTCCATCCTTTTCCTTCTTTTGTAGATCTTGAGGCTTTGAAGGCTGCTTCTTTGAAATTTGGACTCCTTTTCCTCATCTCATAGGCAATGATAATTCCATGGACTTCATCCATCTTGAGAGTATCTAGATCCTTCATTTCTTCTATGGCACTTACTTTGGAGTCAAATCTGTCAGGAAGCGATCTCAGGATTTTTTGAACTATGGTGCTTTCTTCAATATTTTCTCATAGTCCTCTAAGAAAGTTAACCACTTCAGCTACTCGGAGGAAATATGATGCAATATCCTCTTCATCATCCATTTTCAGACTCTTGAATTGTCTTATATAGGTTTGAAGCTTTGCCTTCTTGACTTTGGAGTCGCCATCATATAGAGAAAACAACGTATCCCATACTTCTTTGGCTGAGTCACAGTTCATGACTTTCATAAATTAGGAATCGGTAATTCCACTAGTTATGGAATTTAAAGCTTTGGAATTAGCAATGTAGGCTCTTCTTTCATCTTGATCAGTTGGAAGATTGGCGAGAGCTTTGTACCCATCCAGAAAAAAGTGCCATACTTCAGGACCAAGAGACATTAGATAGTAGGACATCCTCTTTTTCCAAAAACCAAAATTCGTTCCATCAAAGATAGTTAGTTTCCCTATTGCTTCCATGTTCTTCATTGTGCCTAAGAATCCTTCTTCCAGCTGTTGGGATGATATAGAAGAAGTTGGCTCTGATACCAATTGTTGGAAATACTGAAAGGGGGGTGAATCAGTATTTCTTTTCAATTGTTATTATAACCAGTTAGATTCTACACAAAAATCAGAGAAGTGAATAATTTTATTATAGAAGGAAGGATAATGATCCTTTTTAAATGAATGAGCACAATGATTTCCAAGCACCAACTTGGACTTAATGAGGCTCCAACCTCTAGGGCTTAGACCCTATCTTCTTCTAATAGAGAATGAGAATAGTACTTACTTAAATATCCTTGACATATTCTTCACTGCACAATCAGCTCCAAAATTGCTTATGTTGACTTCACTGCTCAATCACCTTGTTGTACGTGTTGACTTCAATTCCAAGATCACCTTGCTTCACTGTGTTGACAATATTACTTCACTGTTCAAGAGAGAGTTCTTCACTGTTCAAGAAGGAAATATCATTGTTGTCTTTCACCATAATTACACTAGAAAAATATAGTTGATTACACAAATTGTCCAGCATAATCAACAATCTGAAATATTAGTGTCACTGATCCACCACAGTCAGCAACCTTAGTTTAACATAGATAGCACCCTGACTCGTTGTAATAAATTTGTAGTGAAGTCTGAAATACAAAGAGAGTATATTGCTATCTTATGCACTAAAAGCTTCAGAAAAATACGAAGTTTGGACCATCTAGCAAAGGGTTTATACACAGTCTGAAATTCTCCACAGTCAGCAAGAATAGGCTCCCATAGACCAACAAAAATAGGAACAAAAACTTCATTCTGAAGTTGTAAACTCAGTCCAGGAATATAGGGGGTAGACCTTAGTTAAGAACCGATGTATAGGCCCACGAGTCTGAGATATAGAGCCACGGATCCGAAGTACAGACCCTGCTTTGTCACTGTAATAACCCTATAATGAATGACGAGAGACAGTCCACCATTTCAAGCTATAGACTGAGTTATTTCGCTTCCCGTTCTTATGTTATTCTTCCTAAAAGTTCACGAGATGTGAACTATTTTCCTCTTCATTGTATTAGATGACCGAATTCTATGTTTTTCACCAAAATTTCTTGATTGAAGCGAATGAGTTTAACTTTATATTTATAGTGGTTTTTCATTTTTGAAAGGACGTGACTGTTGGGAAAAGGGACCAACTTTTGTTCTTGAGCATAGGTCGGCTCAATGTCAAAAATATATTTTTCAACTTGAAAGTTCAATATCTTACAAACTACTAGGAGTTTTGGGACAAATAAGGGCTCATTGGAAAGGAAACATTATGCTCTAAAGGATGGTATAAGAATTATATTGAGAGGCTCCCTCTAAGGTAGTGAAAAAACATTTTTTTTAACGTGACTAATTATTAATTAGTGCAGAAGATGATGGACAGCAAGGGATTCTTCATTTTCATATGTCACCAAGTGTTTTTAAGTGAGGTCTCCACTTGTTATGTCTTTCATCATCAAGTGATCTCCAATTCCTTCATTTTCCATGTTATCATATATGTTATCATGTGTGCCATCAATGTCACCATGTCATCAAGATAGTGCAGCGATATGTCATTAACCATATGCAGCATGATCATCACAAGGGGAGCTTATTCATCAAGAGTATTCATTCATTCAACCTATTTCCATCAATGAAAACTTGGAATAACACTAATTATTAATGGTCATAACTACTAGGGTTTAGAAACAAGCCCTAGTCAAAAGTTTGAAGTTCTAGGATGATGTTTGGGAAATCTAGGGTTTTGCAACTAAACCCTGGTAGTGGTTAAATTCTCTAGTATGTATATTCATCTAAATATATGAAGCTATCTATTGATTGTTGAGAATTTGTAAATGAAAATATAGGGTTTACTTCGAACCCTAGTAGAAGCTACTCATGTTATGATTGTTTTGGATGTTAAATCTCATGCATAAAATCTAGGGTTTACATAAAATCCTAGTAGGAAATCTAACATGTGAAATTTGAAAGTTATTATATACTTTTATTTTCTTTTGGTTTATTTCTAGGGATCGCTATATGACAGAACTTGTCTTTTGTCATCTTGATTGAGTTTCTAATGTGACTTAGGGTTTGTAACAAACCTAGGCTAAATGTGTTGAAGTATAGTCTCTTGATAATTATGCTTTCGCTACTGTAAGATTTCATTATGACTAACTTCATGCTTCTATAGATTTGGTTGTACTTGTTGTCTAAGTTGTGCAAGTACATCATATTCAAGATTAGTGAAGATGTCCGTAAAATAAGATGATATGTCAAGCATGATGAGAAGGATGGAAGCCATGAAAGATTATCCAAGACCGAAGCAAGAAGTTAATCTCCCTACATTAAGAGGGAACTTGGATAGAAGAAAACTCCTTGATTAAGAGGTATGGCACAACATAGCTTTTGACTGGAGAATATATTCTGAAAGATATGTTGCAACATATGAAGTAGGAAAGTAAATTTTCTTCTCTCAAAGATTCACAATCCTGCTAAGATAAGTTGAAGAGAAACATTGAGACCTTGAAAGTTTGTTTTTTATGATGTATATTTGAAAAGTGTATTACTAATTAGGGTTGTGTTGTATGGGTAAATCTCTCGAAGGTTTGATAAGTATGATGGTTACCGATCAGTTTGATAGGGAGAGATTTTTCGTTGAGGCTTTGTGAGTGAAGCATTTCTTGGAAAGACATCAGGTCGACACTTTGTTGTGATGTATGGTAGGGAGGGTGGCATCGGGTGGATGTGCACCTAGTTCCCTGGGTTGATAGTTCGTAATTAAGCCTGATGGTGCCTATAGAGGCTGAAAGCTTTAGTCCATCTTATTCCCACTTGGATAAATTTCCTTGGTCAGGAGTCTAGTCCATGAAATTGCAGTGCCTAAAATGTTTAGAGACCAATGGATAGATTTCCCTAGTCAGGAATCTAGTCCATGGCATTGAGGTGCCTAAAAATTCTTCATATTTCACATAGTTGAGATCTTCCTTGTACTTGTATATTATGAATGCATCCCTAGTTAAGAGGTGGTTAAGAGGGGGTGTTGAAGATTGTAACTAGGTTCGGTCTCCATAAAATGTACTTGAGCCAAAATATAATGTATTTTTCAAAATAATAAAGAAAAAAAATTATATATTATTAAATGAATTATTAGAGCATAGGTTTCATGCTTGGGTCATATTATTTTAGGTCAAATTCCCCATTGTGGACTTCTAGGATTTATTATGAGTTTAAAGAGTCATTATAGACTTAAATTGACCCATCATGGGATTTTGAATCATGTAAAAAGGTTTAATATCGAGTCAAAAATGAATTATGGAACCTCCACACCAAGTCATCCTTAATGTGATCAAGTTGGCCTCAACCCTAGGAATTTGAGCTCAACTCAAGCCTATATATACAAGAAAATCGAACTAATTTGGAGCACACTCTCACACAGAAATTCGATATCTACTTTTTCATTGGAAAAAGTGCAAAGTCAAGGAAGGAGCCAAAAGGATTGTGAGTTCAGACAAGCTGAAGGATTGAAGGAAAATTGAAATTTTGGTGTCTCTCACTCTCTCACGTGCCCTACATTAGATGATAAAAGTCTCTCATTCTTTTGTTGCTGCATGTTGCTGCTACCAAGAAAAGAATAGGTTGAATTTATTTTTATTGGATGTTTGTGCCTTGAGAAGTTGTATTGGGTCAAAATCAAACTCCCTGAAGCAATATCGAAGTCTTTTCTCCAAGATCAAAGTCTCTGAAGCAAGGTCAAAGTTTCCAAGTCAAAGGAAGTGTTGCACAGTAATATTCTTGTTGTTGCTGCTGCAAGGTAAAAGATAGGATCGAGAGGGAGGCTGACTTGATGTGGAGGAAGTGTGAATCAAGATCTACAGTCCATGTCCTATCACAAGTAAATTATCAAGAACAAGAAATTTTTTCTACTTTTCTGATTTTCTAACAGGACTAACAGTAGTCGTAATTCTTAGTCAATGCAATGGTAGGGAGAATGGAGGATTGGATAATAATTTTGGTCTGATACTCCTTGAGGATTAGGAATCCAAGATAGGAAGTCTCATAGACTGACACTCTTTAATGATTAGACTGGGTCTCAAGATAAGAGTGGTCAAAGAGGACCAATATTAATTGAGGATTGAAAATTCAAAATAAGAATAGTCCTAAAAGGACATACCTGGTGAACATTTAGATGGGATATGTGCCTTAAGAGGCTATGGTAGTATCCATTTGAATGCCTCCCAACATTGTGCTCTAATCTAGTGGAGAGATAGGGCTTGGTAGTCAAGGCCTTCCTATATTGCTATGTTGACAATGTTGGTCATGATGATGCTTATCAATCTAACACTTCTTAGGAGAATATTTCTATTTGAGAGTATTCTTGTACCTTTTCGTGCAATTATGAATACTTCCCTAGTTAAGAGGGAGTGTTGAAAAGTGTAAATGGGTTTGGTCTTCATAATTATCATTTTTATTGTATCATTATGTATTTTATGTAAAAATAAAAAAGAAGAAAAATAATTTATTATTATTATTTTATTAGATAAGCATGTTCTTCATGCTTCTAGGATTTGTTGAGTCAAAGAGTCAAAGTCCTATTTTAGCCTATTTTAAAGAAAAAGGAAAAAAATTTGGAAAATGTAGTTTGGGTAAATTTACCCCAAGTCGTCAAGTCGCACCTCCTAATGTCAAGTCAACTAGATTTCCCCTTTGGATGGGTTTTGCCTTGCCTTGGAGCCTATATCTTGTGTTCATTGTTTTTTTGTGATTGTCATGTTTATGTTTTGGTAATTATTTGATGAAAAGAACGTATTAAAAGAAATAATAAGCCAACAAATTCACAAATAATTACCATGCTAAGAGAAATCAACTCTAACACATAAGTACATTGATTTCTCAACAAAAAATTGGAGGTGCAATGAGAACATATCAATGGAACCCAATTCTAAAAATTTCAATCCAACATCTTTATTTCCCCTCAACAAAATTATCAGCATGCCGAGTTACCAAAATTGTATTTTAATGGTTTTGTTGGGAATAAGACATGAAGGGGATGGACCCTTCAATTGTGACTAACAAAATTATAATTATGTATGCAATGAAGATTGTAACACAAAATCAAATAGCCAAGGTTCTAAAGATTACCATCCTAGTAAAATAACGAATTCCAATGTTTTTGTGTCCAAGGTTTATTTATCCAATTGCACGCCCTCGGTAGGTCTCTAATTTAATCATTTTCTTAAAAATATCCAGGTTTTATAAATAATTATGCATCATCAATATGTGTTAATTTTGGGCAACTAGGTCCAAAATCCATGTTGCACTGCTCATATGATGATGGTCATATTTTGTTCGATTCCTCTTTCGGAAAGGTGCAAGATTGATCTAAAGATCATCTTCTTTGGATGAGCAGAACATTTATTTTGAATTTATTTTCCACATGTTCAAGGTCGGCCAGATTTGTAATGTAGGCTCACATGCCTAATAGATGTGCCACACACCCTCACTAAAGGATATAAATCGGAGAGACATGGAGGTCATTTTCTCATCAACTCATCACACATTCTCTCATTATGATTTGATTGGTTCAAGAGCCTTTGGATGCCTTTTTCCCCTCACACGTGTGGAGTTGAGTTGTTGTTTTCTGCGGATTTTTTTAGGGCTTTTTGCTGCAGTGTTGACCATGGTCAACCCTTGGTCGTTTGATCTTAAAACTCTGCCAAAATTTTGATTTTGAGAGGTCGTATTGTTGGGCACTAAAATCGAGGAAATCATAGAAGTTTGACCGAAGCCCTAATCTGTAGCGTTGAATTTCTGTTGTTGTCCTGCGTTGACTTTGGGTTGACCATCGTTGATATGTGATGAGTTGTCTTTGAGGTTTGTGGGTGTGACACTTGGAGAATTGGTTGACCGAGAAAGAATTTGCTCATTGAATCATCCTGTTGACTGCCATAACGCAACAATATCTCAGATATTTGTTAGACAAAAGGAATTGTAAATCTGATCTATATTTGGCATGTCTTTTTTTGATCTATTATTGTGTTCTCTTAGCATTTTAATTTCATGTTTATGTGATTTATATTTTTTATCGGGCCTAAGAAAGATTGAAGTAAAATTTATCAAGCACAGAACATCATGGTTATCTAAATTTAACATGGTATCAGAGCCGAGGTGAAGACAAAGTCCAAGCTTGTGTTAGAAGCAATCACTGAAGGAAGAAATCCAATCAAGGAAATGTTGATCAGTGGTTGTCATTGATGTCAACCCAATCAACGCAAGGGGCTACCCCGATCTTGCATGGGAATTTTGACTTGAAAACTTACTCTATTCTGAATCAAGGATATTTGGGATGGTTTCTACTTGTCGAGATGTTTCCATTGATATATGTCACACCACGTAATTCTTCACGATTTGACAGATATTCGTGCTTCAAGTTGGTAACCCCAGTTAGTGGGCTAAAACCCTATGGGGTTGTGGCATGACACTAATCATTGGTTGTCGTCATTGAATATTCAATAATTAATCATTTTTTAAGCTCCTAAAATACCTCCAAAGTTCACTTGTTTAATACCCTCTCAACCTAAGCATTTATATAAATTGTGACCCTCGTATCCTCCTATGTAAGGATTTTGCTACTAAAAACAAGTCATCATGGAATTTTTGCTATATATATTTTTTTTCTGCAAAGCTTAAAATTCTTAAACAAAAAACCCACTTGGGCAAAATCCTAGTGAAGCTCATGTCCGAATTTCAGATCTTGGTTCACTATATTTTCAGAGATATGATATGTGGAAGTTTGGGTTATCGCAGGCTTCCAAATTTCATCTCAAAGAGGTGACCTTGGGAAAATAATCATAACTCTCTCTATGAGAAGAGGATTGGAATTCTGTAAAAAGTGGTGGATAGTGCATAGACTATAGTTTTATGTGTATTAATTTTAGAGCCAAAGGAGGAAACAATGACACGTGGCATGTCGTACAAGTTCGTTCTACTGAACTAGTCCATAATTAGTTCATTGTGAGAGATTAGGCATAAGTTTGCCTTGAAGAATCCAAATCGGGTCACACCTATGGCATTGGAAAGAAGACTCAAAGAGCTACTACAAGACCAAAGATCACATATTGGGAATTTGAAATCACAGAGATACATCAAATTCAATATCGAGCTCCTAGAAGGAAAGAAAAAGCTAGATCATGTGTTGTCAAGGTGCAAAAAAATGATGCAGCAGAGGTAAGCTCCAGGTAAGTATCTTCTGTATATGCATGTTCATCTCTTAATTGCATTAGGTTCTTTGTATTCTGATTTGTTTTTTTTGTTTAGCATTGACATATGCTTTACAGGATGAGGTAAGTTTTGTTATTATCATGTCATGGGTATTTCCTTGAATAATTTTTGCAAGTATTATATATTCATCAAGATAAATCTCAATGCATGATATAATGTTCTGAAGAGTGAGAAAGGGTAGCATGACAAGAGCAGTAATCAAGGTGCAGAACAACATCAAGAAGTTCACCACATGAAGTCTTCAAGTGGGCAGCACTGCATACAGCCATTCTAAAGGTATCATTGTACTGAGTCATTGTAAGAGCATCATTGTAAAATTTGTACAAGTTTATATCTGGAAAGAGTTGAAGAGGCAGTGTCAGGAGGCCTTGGATCATCATTAGGTGGTTGTGTCATAGTTGGGGTTATGGTCTAGTGTGTCTTATTCTTCTACATCATTCTATATCATTGTAAAGTGGACCATTTTCCCTGGTACAGGAGTCCATTCTTCTTTTATTATTCTATAGGGTGGTAGGCTAGTGCTAGGCTGGTGCATGAAGTCACCAACAAGTTCAAGCCTATGAAAACTTTAGGGTGGTAGGGTGGTGCTAGGGTGAGTTGTAGCTCATTAGGTGGTGGGTCATCCGTTCAGTGACTATTGAAGGATCTCGGGCATTGGAGCGTCCATCTAGTGGGAGCTGGAGAAGAATGTTTTTCTAGATTCTAGGAAGTTGGAGCTTTCTTTTCAATTGGAGTTGAAGATTAAAGAATTATTAGAAAAGCATTCAGGTGGTTTTTGTCCTGGAGGGGGTTTCCACCATAAAACTAAAAATGTGCCCTTTGTTTGATGGCTATATTGAGAAGATTGAACACCCTCCAATATTAATAATAATATTATACTTAATGAATATTGATTCACCCCCCCCCCTAAAGATTTCAACAATTGGTATACTTCAGAGCTATTCCTTCAATAATAATGGAATGCTAATATGTCATGGAGCATACCAAGAATGGTGTACCTCTGTTCAATGAAAATAATTATGCACTCTGGAAAGGAAGAATGGAGGTCTATCTCTTGGCGCAAGGTTACGAAGTATGGGACACTGTTCAAATGGCTTTACACCAACCGCAGATGAACAAGGTAAGAAGAATTTGATAAATGATTCAAAAGAAAAGAACATTATTTTCAATGGACTTATTAAATGTGCTTATCATAAGGTGTTGGGTTGTAAAACCGCCAAAAATGTATGGGACAAGCTTGAGACTATATGTGGAAGTGACTCAAATGTCAAAGAAGCAAAGTTTCAAATCTACAAAGAAAAATTTGAGCAACTCAGAATAAAATAATATGACAACATTGTTTCATACTTCCAACACGTTGATAAAATAACCAACACTCTAGAAGGATTGGGAGATCCTATTGACGAGAAGACTATTATACGATATATTCCTAGGACGTTACCAAAAAGATTCAACCCAAAGGTATAGGTCTTAGAATACAGTGAAAATATGTACAAACTCAACAAACGAGAATTACATAGAGTTCTCATAGCATATGAAATGAGACTTGATGAAGAGGGTACTTCGCATCTAGAAATTGCGTTCGCTACATCTAAGAAAAACAATAAGGAAAAAAAAACCTTCAAAGGCAAAGACCTGCACCTGCAAGTGTGAAGAAAAGGAAGATGATGAAGAAGATATTTCAGATGGAGAATATGCTTACTTTACAAGAAAACTAAAAATTGATAAGGTAAACTTCCATTGATATGTTTCGGCTATGGTGAGGTTGGGAATTTCGCAGCAAAATGTCTGAACAGAAGTGATGGCAACTCAAAAGGAAAGAAAGGCTTTAAGAAATTCAACAAGAAATGAAAGAAGCAAGGATTCAAAAGGAACTTTCTCTGTAAAGAAGATAGCTCATCATCCGATGAAGACAGTGACAGCGAAGAAGAAGCCAATGAGGGAGTATTTTTTATGTCCAAGCAGAATAAACAAGAGGTATCCAACAACGAAGAAGAAGGGTTGACCATAGAATAATTTTCTAAGGAGGCAATTAGGCTTATAAAAGAGCTCAAGGCTGAGAAGATCCGTTCCAATACTCTTGAAGAACAATTTCAAGGTCTCAAAATTGAAGTTGAAGAACACAAATGTATCGAAGAGTTACTTCAAAAGAAGTTGGAAGAAAGCAACCAAGAAAGGGAAGCATTAGAAGCCTAAGTAGTCTTGCTGCATAAGGAAGTGAAGGGAAAAATTGTCCAAAACTATGCCAACAGCTCAAGGGCATTGGAAGAACTCATCAACAATCAACAATCTTACAATGACAAAACTGGCCTCGGTTACAAAGAAGAAGAAGTAGGACCTTCTTCAACAAAATACAATGAACCTATGAGATCTGACAGGCATTTAGACTTCATTAGACAAGATTCGCAAGAACGACCTTGGAAGATAATTCCCCGACGAATGTTTCCATCCAGGTAACAAAAAATGTTTCATTGCTATTGTTATTCATGTGGAAAATTTGGTCATAAATTTGTAGAATGTCACATGTACCCTAGGAACCAATATAATTCCAGGAGATCTATTAAATATGAACCTCCCAGAGCTCAACGAAACATCAATAGATTTGAACATTTAAGAAATAATATTGAATGTTACCAATGTCAAAACTTTGTACACATAGCCAGAAACTGCAGACTTGAAAATTCTCCAGAAGAATCTTCGAAGCCACAGAACGAACGAACATGGAAGAAGAAGAATACTGATAATTTTTCTCTCGCTCTCAAGGCTCAAAAAAACATGTATGGTATTTTGATAGTGGTTGCTCAACGCATATGACTGGATATAGAAATAAATTTGTATCTCTGAAAGAGAAGAAGGATGGAACCGTGTCTTTTGGAAATTATGGATCTTCAAATGTTATAGGATAAGGTATTGTCACTCTCGGAAGCAAATATTCTCTAGCCAAGAATGTTCTATTGGTTGAAAACATGAATCACAATCTGCTCAGTGTTGGACAAATGTGTGATCAAGGACACACAATGCTATTCAACTCCACAAAATGTGAAATCAAGAAAGCCAGGTATGGTAAAATCATGGCTATAGCAAGTCGAGCTCCAAACGACATATATGTTCTCAATGAAGCAACTAAAGCATGTCTACTAGCTAAAGAAGATGAAAGTTGGTTATGGCACAAACGAATGGGTCAAATAAAATTTGACAAAATTGTCAGGATAAGAAAAAAGGAAGCAATACAAGAATTACTGAAAATCTCAAAACCTTCCAACACACTATGTGAGGCCTGTCGGCATAGCAAGCAGACAAAAACCGAATTTAAAACAAAAGAACACTTTGCATCACATCCATTGGAATTGATACATACTATGTGGTTCTGTGAGAACAAAAGACTTAGATGGAGAATTATATTTCATGATAATGATAGATGACTATACCAGGATGACAGTCGTCAGTTTCCTAAAGAAAAAATCTAAAGCATTTGTGTGCTTTAAGATCTACAAGGAGTTGGTTGAAAATGAAACTGATTTGAAAATAAAGTGTCTAAGATCAAATAATGGCGGAGAATTCACTTCCAAATTATTTTAGCAATACTGTGATGAAAATGGAATAAAAATGACACTTTTTTATAGCACGATCACTTCAGGAAAATGGATTTGTTGAAAGAAAGAACAGAACCGTATAGGAAATGGGTAAAAACAATGCTCAAGGACTCAAAATTGGATGAAAAATTATGCGTTCAAGCAATTAATACGACAGTCTTCATTACCAACCAAAGTCTTCTAAAAAATAATTGCAACAAGACCCCATATGAATTATGGAAAGGAAAATCGGCTAATGTAAAATATTTCAGAATCTTCTGAAGCAAATGTTATATCAAAAGAGAAGATCAAAAGTCGGGTAAGTTTGAATCACGTGTTGATGAAGGTATCTTTGTTGGTTAATCACGCAAAAGAAAGGTCTATAAATGTTATAATCTAAGATGAAAACAGATAGTGGAGAGCATAAATGTTACATTTGATGAAGATGGCGTTCTAACGAATAATGATGAGGATCTAGAATCTTTGAAACTTGAGACAGACGCTGAAAAATACACAGAAAATTCTAGAACAAGAAGCAATTGTCAACCAAGAAGAAGTAAATAATGATCATCAAGATATACAGGAACAACAACAACAAGATCCTCCAAAGAGAACAAAAGAACCATCCATCAAATCAAATCATTGGTGACATAAATGAAGGTCGACAACTTCGTTCATCACAACAAGCTCACATTTCTTTTCTAGCAACCTTTGAGCCTAGTAGTTTTGAGGAAGTCAGCCAGAATGAACATTGGGTACCAGCTATGAATGAAGAATTGGATCAAATCGAGAAGAATAACACCTGGAAATAAGTTCCACAACCAAAATATAAAAATATCATTGGGACTAAATGGGTTTTCAGGAACAAATAGAATGAATATTGACAGGTTACCAGAGAAAAAAAAAGAAGAAGCAAGATTGGTTTGCAAAGGCTATGCACAAGTGGAAGGAATAGATTTGGACGAAACATTTGCACCAATTTCCAGAATGGAAGCCATATAGATGTTTCTCTCCTATGCATGTTCAAGAAAAATAAAATTCTACCAAATGGATATTAAGTCATCATTTATGAATGGTGAATTAGAAGAAGAAGTTTACATCGAACAACCTGAAGGTTTTCTACTATATGAAAAAGAAGACTATGTTTGCAGGTTAAAGAAGGCTCTATATGGTCTCAAGCAGGCTCTCAGAGCATGTTATGCTCGTCTTAATGGATATCTATGTCAACAAGGGTTCAAGAAAGCTTTTTTTTATAGCAATATTTATGTACAAATAGATAAAGATAATTTAACAATCGTTAATGTATATGTGGATGATATAATCTTTGGTAGCAATGAATATCGACTAAGTAAGAAATTTGCTACAAATATGCAAAGTGAGTTCGAGATATATTTACTTGGTGAGCTGACATATTTCTTAGGGCTTCAAATATCTCAACAAGAGAAAGGAATATTTATATGTCAAACCAAGTACATCAAGGAAATGCTCAAGAAATTCAAAATGGAAGATTACAAGCCCATCCTTACTCTGATGGTAACAGGTTGCAAACTGAGCATAGACGACTCATCTAAGGATGTGGATTAGAGGTTGTACATATCTACGATTGTTAGTCTTCTATATGTAACAGCCTCTCGGCCAGATGTTATGCAAGCAGTTGGACAAGTAGCAAGATTCCAAGTAGCACCAAAATAATCACAAATTATTGTTGTCAAAAGAATTCTCCGATATCCAAAAGGCATAGCAGAATATGGCTTATGGTATCCCAAGGGTAATAATCTCATTATTCAAGCCTTTACATATGCAGATTGGGCAGGAAGCATTAATGATTGTAAGAGCACTAGTGGAGCAGCATTCTATCTAGGTGGTTCTCTCGTATCATGGTTGAGAAAAAAGAAAACCTCAATCTCGTTATCTACGGCGAAAGCAGAATACATTGCAACAGTAGCTTGTTGTACTCAAGTCCTTTGGATGAAACAAAATTTGTAAGATATTCAAGTACAATTCATTGAGCCTATTCCCATCTTCTGTGACAACACCAATGACATCATCATCTCCAAGAATCATGTCATGCATTCGAAAACAAAACACATTCCGATCAAAGATCAGTTTGTTAGACAAAAAATCGCTAAAAATAATATCAAACTTGAATATGTTGGTACAAAAGAACAAATCGATGATATCTTCACTCAACCTTTACCTCGTGAATAATTTGAATATCTTCGCTAGAAGCTTGGGAAGATTTTCCTTATTCATAAAATAAAGGAGGAATGGAAGTGTGTACAGGTCCACAGGATGGTTTTGTGTCAGGGGGTGTTACCCTTTGCCCTTGATGTCAAAGGGGGGGAGAATGTTGTTGGAAGAGGTGTCATGATCGCAGAGGGAGTACTTGTGTTGCCATAAATGCCAAAGGGGGATATTGAGTGTGATGCCTATCTTCCCTTTTATCCTTCACCCTGGAACCAGTGGCCTTCCCCTCCACCAATGCAATATTCTCCATCTCAATATTTCCCTTGGAGTCGGAATTGGAGAGTTAATGGCCAAGATCTAGCTCCCTTTGCACTACCAATGCAGCATCAGTTACAACTGTCTCCTCTCCAAACTCTTGCACCTCATGTCTGACCCCAATTACATGTGAAACCTAACCCCAATCCGAATAATAAGGCAGCCCAAAGCATAGCAACCCCGACTACTTTCCAAAATTACCTTATTACTCCTATTGGACTCAATGAGATTCAGCTTCGATCGGGAAAAATAATTAGACCTGGCCATTCTCCTATCATTACCGAGGAAGAATGTGAGTCACCCAGAAGGGGTATAGTCAATTCTGAAGCAGTTGTTACACCTGTAACAGCCGATACAGCACAGATCGTTACACCTGTAAGAGTCAGCTCATGAAGGATTGTTGCTCCAAAAACCAACTCAAGCAGGGTTGGTGCACTTGTGACAACTGACTCAGCTGTTAGAGCTCAGGATCCTCTGTATCCTCAACGATTAACTGAAACCAGGATAGCCTCACAGACTGAATCTGAGTTTCTCAAGGATTTACAGAATTTGTATGTACAGATTTTGTTGTTACAAGCTCTCAAGGAAGTACATATTTACATAAAATAGTGAGAGATATGTGTCAAAAACCCTGGAAGGAAACCGAAGGAACCTGCTACTATCCTTGTTATGGGGAAACTATCTGAACTAATGATTGATCAGCCTTTGTTAACTGTCTATATTGATGACCAGACCATAATCAATACTTTAATCGATTTGGTGGCAGCCATTAATGTGATGACCAAGGACCTTTTTATCTCCCTAGGACTTCACGAGCTTAGACCTACACCTACAGTGTTTGAATTAGCAGATAAGTCTCGTGTTAAACCCGAAGGGGTGTTAGAAGATGTGGTGATTATTGTAGCTTCTTGGTGATATCCGGCTGATTTTATAATTTTGCAAACCAAATCCAACTTGGGGGGCATCCTTTTATTTTGGGAAGACCATGGGTAGCCACCGCAGATGCATTTATCGGATGTAGATTTGGATCTATGATGATCTCAGATGGGCAAGCCACCAAGAACCTTAAACTTTACCCCCTAGCGAAACCCCATATGGATTTGAATAGTCCCTAGTGGGAAGACTTTGAACCTGAATTTGATTTTTCCCTACCTCTCCTCACACTTGGAAGAGCATAATGTTTTAAAGATGAAATAGAGGATGACATCATTAATGGTTTTATTAGCAACTCACTCTCTGTTTCTTATGTTAGAGATCTAGGGGAAGAAGATGAGGTAGATGATGTAAATATTGGACATATGAGAACCAATCCACATACTGACAACAGTTCGGTTGAAATTGAGCCAGGAAAATACTTAAACATTAATCCTAAATTGACTATTGAACAAAACATATTGTTGATACAGTTGTTACATAAGTATAAAAAGGCATTTGCATGGGATTACACTGACATGAAAGGAATCCATCCCAGCTTGTGCACTCACCACATTTACCTTAAAGATGGCTGCAAACTAGTTAGACAACCACGGCGCCGAATGAATCCCGCACTTAAGGAGATAGTGAAAGAGGAATTACAGAAAATCGTTAATGCCAATTTTATCTATCCCATCTCTAACAGTCAGTGGGTATCTTCGCTTGTCATTGTTCTGAAAAAGAATGGCAAGTGGAGAGTCTATGTAGATTATAGAGAACTCAATAAGGCCACCCGAAAGGACCATTTCCCTTACCATTTATGGACCAGGTCCTGGATACTCTTTTTGGGAAAAAAAAATCATTCCTGGACGGATTCGGTGGCTATAACTAAATACAGATTGCCCTGGAAGATCAAGATAAGACAACCTTTACTTTCCCATGGAGTACTTTTGCATACAAGAGTCCTTCCTTTTGGCCTCTGTACTACACCAGCAACCTTTCAGAGGGAAATATTGGGTATCTTTTCGGATATGTTGAATGACTACCTTGAAATGTTCATGGATGATTTTACACCTTACGGTGATGCCTTTGAAACAGCATTAGCTAATTTGCAAAAGGTGTTGGAACGTTGTGTACAAACTAATGTTGTTTTGAGCTCTGAAAAGTACCACATGATGATGACCGACGGGATCATGCTGGGACATTTCATCTCGACAGAAGGAATTAAGGTAAACCCTGCAAAAATTGAGGTAATCTCGAGAATCCCAACTCCCAGAACTCAAAAAGAGGTATGTAGCTTTCTGGGACACGCTGGGTACTATAGGATATTTATAGAAAAATTTTCAAAGATTGGGTCGCCTCTGTTTTCTTTGCTTATGAAAGATGTGGAATTTGCGTGGACAAGGAAGTGTGAGAAATCCTTTTTGAAGCTGAAGAACTGTGTAAAATAGCACCTGTTTTGCGAGGAGAAAACTGGAATCTATTGTTCCATATTGCTACAAATGGGTTGTAGGTGTTGTTTTGGGCTAGCTGGAAGAAAAGAAGCCTTACGCCATCTATTATATCAGCAAGAATTTAACCCCAATCGAGCTCAATTACACAATGACCGAGAAATAATTCCTAGCAGTAGTGCATTCTATTAATAAGTTTCGACATTATATCACCGGGTATCAAGTATTTCTACACATTGACCACTCTGCCATTCAATTTTTAATGAATAAGCCAATTACTAACGGTAGAGTTACATGATGGTTATTTTTGTTACAAGAATTTGATATCACTATTTTAGGTAAACCTGGAAAAGATAATGTAGTTGTTGATTTTCTTTCTAGGTTAACCATAGCTGATAATTGCACTCCTACTGAGGATTTTTTCCCTGATGAGTATCTTTTTGCCATATCTACTCACTCACCATGGTATGTAGATATAGCCAACTCTCTTGCTGCAGGTAAATTCCCACACCATTTATCTTCCAGAGATAAAAGAAATATCATATAGCAGAGTGCCACTTACTCTTGGATAGAGGGAAATATCTATCACACTGGACCGGACTTTCAGATTTGGCGTTGTGTTAGAGAAGATGAGATTTTTGATATCTTGAAGGCTTGTCATGAGGAGCGCTGTGTAGGTCACTTTGTGGACAAAAGGACGAGGTACTAGGTACTCTCAACAGGGTACCACTGGCCAAATATATTATGGGATGCCAAAAATTTTGTGAAAGGGTGTGATAGCTTCCAAAGGATGGGCCAGCCACTGCAATCAGACAAGATGTCGTTACAGCCTCAAAATAGTGTTAAAGCCATTTGAGAAGTGGGCCTTGGATTTTGTAGGGCCAATTAATCCTTCATCACAACAGAGGTCATACATATTGGTCTGTATAGATTACGTTACAAAGTCGGTGGAAGCGAAGGCACTAACTAGAGCTACAAAGTAGGTTGTTTCAGACTTCCTATTTGAAGATATTTTTGTTCGTTTCAGCATACCCAGGGAGATAGTGACAGATGGGGGGGGGGGGGAATTCACATCTCATCTGATTCAGAAGTTGGTTGAAAAGTATGGAATTCATCACAGGATCACTTCAACTTATCATCCACAAGAAAATGGCCAAGTGGAGAGTACCAACAAATTTATTGAGGGAATTTTGACAAAGACAGTAGCTAGCCACCAGAGAAATTGGGCTGAAAAACTTTTAGAAGTACTATGGGCTTACAGAACAACATGGAAGAATACTACAGGCTTCTCGCCATACAAATTGGTGTACGGTAAGAATCCTTTATTCCCCATAGAGTTCGAAATAAAAACACCTTGAACAACATTACAGGTAAATCTAGATTTGAGCACAGCTAAAAGACAAAGGTTGAATCAGCTCAATGAGTTGGAGGAGAAACGATTGGCTGTCATTCAATTGACAGAGATCATTCAGCAGCAAAGAGCTAGATGGCATGACAGGTTCATTAAAAAGAAGAAATTTCATAAAGGAGATTAGGCTCTCCTGTATGATTCAAGATTCAAGGATTTCAAGGGCAAGCTCTACACCAGATGGCTAGGTCCTTATGAAGTAGATACAATATTTTAGAATGGGACTGTAAAATTGGTTACCATTGATAGTGTTAAGATGACGTTACCAGTTAATGGGCACTATCTGAGCTTATATCATCAACCTGCTTCGAAGGATTCATTTACTAACATTGTCGCAGACTCTGATCTTCATGTTACAATAGCAGGGGGCTGAAAACCACTTTTTTGGTGGCTGTTACACTTGTTTAAAAATAATATATATATATATATATATATAAACAAAACAAAAAAAATATGATAATAAGAATCTGACTGTGAAAACCTATTTTGGGGCGCAATCAGACAATCTGGTAGCAGTTGAAAACCACTTTTGTGGCGGTTGTTACACTCATTTTTTTCAGAACATCATCCTTTTTTCCTACATATTCTACATGATGATGTTACAAATTTGTTTTCAGTATTTTATTTTTCTTAACAATAATGTTTTATGAAGGATAGTGCATTGCTTGTCTTGGTTGTTACATATGTAACAGCCGACAACTCTCAACAACGTTTTGAATCTTGTTCATCGTCCTAACACTCAACAATTATTACGATAGTTTGAAGGTGACCGCCATGACTGTTGGAGCAATTGCGCCATCACATAAATTTCTTCCTCCATGTCTTTTCAGGTATTTCACCAAAAAGGTAACATTATCATCCTCTAATATTTGATGATTATGGCAAGTTAATGACAGTCCTTTTGACGGTCGTGGATTGTCGTCATCATTAAAGTTGGGGGGGATGAATCTTTTCATAATTATGAACAATATGTTAGCTTTTAAAGCCGCCATTAATCCCGTGATTTACCGAATTTAATACCATAGCAACCAATCATGACCAGATCTTGTCAAAAAGGTGATTTGTACTTGAAGTACAAATCTCTCCATAACTGGGCATTAATAGAAAGAATGTGTGGGTACGAACCATCAATTCAAATCATTTTCACCTCTCAATCACCGTGACATTCCACCATCTCCCTCAGCTGGAATTTATTGCACCCTTGGTCAAAAATTCTCAACCTGAAGATAACATGGCAGGTTTTTGTAACACAGCGAGTAGTGCGTTGATACCCTGGCTCACTGAGCTAAAGGAATTAATCAAGTATAACAACACAAGATGGGGGGATATTTTGTGAGGCACGAACCAGATTCTATTGAGGCATTACAGGATTTTCCAAAGGCGTATCAAATATTCATACATGCTGGGTGGCTCAAGAATTTTCATAAGATGAAGGGTTCATATGAAGTAATTGTGATGGAGTTCGCTAGAAATTTGAACAACTATCATACCAAAGATAGGGGTTTGCAAATTGAAGTATCGGAGGAGGTTGTTTCTTGACTAATAGCACTGTTGGCCGAAGGCAGAAGGTGGTTCAAAAGAAAGTTCAATGATCCTTCTCTGAAAGAGGATTTCCTTGAAGGTGAGGAGAAGCTTGAGAAAAAAGGAAGAGGGGTCAACAAGCTGTCACTTCCCCAACATTGGGTGGATGTTGCTATGAATTTGATAAAATATATCACCTGTGAAGGGAGGTCAATGATTGTTTTTAATTATCATTTCCCCTTATTGAACCATATTTGGCATCAGCGGAAAATTAACCTTCCATATTTCTTGCTGGGAAATATCAATCATATGGTTGCAGCAGTCAAAATGACAACACACCCAGAAACTTGTGTTACAAATCATGGTCTAATCAAGTTAATTGTGTTGGATGCTTTGAACCAGCAAGGAATGAGCTGGGAGGAGTTCAAACGAAAGAGGCCCAGAACAAGCCAAGGAAAACAAGTTGGAACTTCGGGAGAGAGTCGGAACGAAGCTAGAAGCCAAACCCAGTCTTCTAAGGTCGGAATTGAGAAAAGGCCCCTTGATAAGCCGATTGGAGACAAATGGCCGAAGCAAAGGGTGAAAGTCAGCATGCCTGCGGAACCGTCATCTACAACTAAAGAGCAGGAGGAAGCGGAAGAGCTGAAAGAAGAAGAACAACCTTGATCAGAGGAACCCTCCTCGTCAGGTAGGAATGAAACTCATACCCAGCTTATATAAATTGAGAATTTAAAGAAATAAAATGAACAATTGAAGCAGAAATTAACCAAAGCTAGGAAATCGGAAGCCTCAAGGTTAGATACCCTAGCTGAAGCTGTTAAGAAAGTCGAGGGGGAGAAAATTCTAGAATCAGTATGTGTGTCATGTTCCCAAGAATTAGCAACAACAGGATAAAAATTTTGTGAGGAAAGCACCTGCTCGAGGGAAACCCAAACAGAACCTTGGAGGGCTACTCCACAAGAACCTACTAAAGATATTGCTGCTCCACAAGAACCAACAGTTAAAGCAGAGCCTCCCACGCTAATCGACCTGGAAGCCAACAAACAAGAACCTGTAGAGGCCATTGTTGTTTCAGAGGAACCAACAGTGGATACAGAGGCTAAGCAAGGCGAAAATAAGAGGACTGTTATACAAGAACCCACCTATGACGTTTTTGTTCCACAAGAACCAGCAGCTAAGGTGGAGCAATCCCACCCTAGAGAGGTTGTCATACCCACATTTGATATTGCATGTAGTGGAACATCGGGCCCCAATGAGGAATGGAGTTTCGAGAAGACTTTATTGATCTCTAAGTTGAAAAAGTGGAAGGAGGAGGCACTTTCCCTTCAAGAGGGAGTGATCTCACTGGATTTACATCTTAAGAAAATAAGTGCCTTGCAGGAAAAATGAGCAAAGAAAGAATTGAAGAGAAGCTGGGGGGAATGGAAATGAAAGGAAGCTGCAAAGAACAGGAGAAACAGTGGTTGTTGTTACAACAACAGGTTCGGAATTTGACAGTTGATAAACAAAAGCTTCATGATCTTGCCCTCAACTTGTTGGGGTGCAAGAAACCTTCCCCATCCTACCCTATTTTTCTTTGGGAGCGTTATTATTTATTTCAGTTGAAAGTTATCATGGAAGACAAGCCATATGTGGGTACTTCTACCCACACTTTTCTTGATGTTTTTCGCGCCATCGATTTTGATGAACAGAGCTTGTTGTGCGAGTTGTTTTTGCATAATATTATTTGTGAACATGTTAGCATGCAGATGGTAGCAACTATATTCTCATATATGGGAGACCTGCAGTTACGCGCCTTCATTTCATTAATGAGAAATCAACTCCAGTGGAATTTATCTACGAAATCAATGGAGACTAACGAAAAGAAGACATTACTATGGATTAGAGAACTACAGAAGAAGAATCATGGAGTTATGTCTCAATCAGTTTTCACAGATGAAGAGTTGAGCGCTGACAGGGTGCCTCAAGCACCCCGAAACAAGTAGTGTCGAGTTGCAGGAAGGGGATCCTTTTGTATTCCAAAATTTCGTAGTTGTTGTTACACATATACCAGAATACGCCTAGGTGGTAAAATCCCTTGGCGTCTTCTGGATTGGATTGAAATGTAGATTTCCTTTGATATGGTTGCCAGTGCAATAATACCAGGACCACTATGCGCTCAACGATTAAGAAGAAGAATCATGGCCAAGACGGTTTTTTGCTACTCATGGGTATAGCTCTCCAGACGAAGACACAGCTGGCGCCTACGACTTCACCGACCAACATAGGAGGTATAATCGGGGGAGTTGAGATTTTTACATGAGGATATGCAAGCACTTTAGCTGGGGAGAGATGTTGGGTGTCATTTTTATACTCATTTCCTACATTTTCTTCCCTCATTTCTGCCTTTTTGACCTCCAATCGAGCGACCATACTTTCCTTTTTCCTTTCCTTTATCCTAAAGCAGCATAACTTTACTTGTTTCATTACCTTTCCATTCTCATTAATTATTATGATGTACTGTTATTTTTTGTGGCTAACTGAGATGAACATTGGGATAAGTTATTTAGCCTTTTCGCTATTCTTTCAGATACAATTTCAGGCACAAGGACCTAGGACATACAGGTGCATAGAACCACTTGGAAGCATGCTATTATAACATGGCGTTACATGGCGTTGCTACAACACACAGAGTTAACACCTTGGCTTTCACATGCTTTGTTGTTACATCGCGATGCTCTTATAGATCCGTCGTTACAGACTGCTGCTACAGTTGCACTACTGTTTGCATATTGCTTATGTCTTCAAAAGTTGTTACGCTGCAATTGTCGCATTCCAACGATAGTTGTAGGAGTTATCATGTATTGTTATTTAGAATAACATCTTCAGGAAGTTTTGGTTGAAATCAATGCTTTCCCATTCAAGACTTTTATTGAGGGAATTGGTTGTAACTGTATTTACTTTACTTCGATCAGCATGAGAATTGGGAGATTCTCATTACTGATTTGTTCCTCATTTTGTGGATATGTAATTATTATATAAACACTCAGACCTTCAAGGTCGGGGGGTTAGCACAGAACAGTATCACCATTTTGACTCTGTAAACTTTGATCATCATAATACAAAATATTGTGTTGTTTATGTTACATGTGTTGATTGATCTAATTCTCATTTAGTTTTCATTTCTTCCTGCACCCTACTAGGGACGAAGGGCACTCCTCTTTACCAGGGACTGCAGTTGTAGGGTAGTTGTATTATATCTTATATTTATTTCTGCATATTCATGGAGTGTCGTTGTTGTTGTGTCAATTGTAGGTAGATATGCTTCAATTCCAGGTATTTATTATAATGTTACACAAATCCAATTAGAGGTACCAGCTAGTGTAGTTAGTGTGTGGCGTGCTAGATATCGATTTCTCTAAAGTGTGATTACATTCTTGTAGATCCTTTTTATTCCTGCATGAGTGTTAGTTTCAGCAATTGGTTCAACAATGATTTCTTCTTGTTTTATTTCTGCTGCTGGTATGGTGTATCAGCACAAACAATGCAACTACCATTGAAATAAAAGACGTCTCTGGTCGATAATTTATGTGTACTGTCTTAGTCATTTAAAAGTGATTAATACAGTCCAACACTATGCACGAAGAATATGAGTCCATTATGAAAAATGATGTCTAGGAAGTGGTCCCGAGACCGGAGAACAAATTTGTTGTCACCTTGAAATGGCTCTATAAGATCAAGCATGGATCTAATGAAAGTGTTGAAAAGTACAAGGAAAGATTTGTTGCCCGAGGCTTCTCTCAAAAAGAAGGCATAGATTATGATGACATATTTTCACCTGTGGCTCGTTATACCACCATCTGGTCTATTATTGCCCTTGCTGCAATGCAAGGATGGAGTCTACATCAAATAGATGTGAAGACCTCTTTTTTGCATGGTTTTATAAAGGAAGAGGTGCATGTGGAGCACCCTCTGGGGCTCGAAGTCTGAGATAGAGTCACCCATGTATACAGGTTGAAGAAATCCCTCTATGGGTTGAAGCAAGTCCCTAGGGCTTGGTACGAGAGGATAGATAGCTACTTGATGAAGCTGGGCTTCACTCGAAGTAATGTTGATCCGAACCTTTATTTTAAAGTTGATAGAGAAAGGCCTCTCATTCTAGTTCTTTATGTGGACGATCTCTTCCTGATAGGTGTTGACCCTCTCATTCATCAGTGTAAGAGGGAGCTAGCTTCCGAGTTTGAGATGAAATATCTAGGACTGATGCACTACTTCCTAGGCTTGATGGTCTGGCAGAGGCCAGGCGAGATTTTCCTTTCTCAAGGAAAATATGTCATTAAATTACTGGAGAGATTTGGTATGGTGGACTGTAAGTCTATGTCGACACCGATGGAACTCAACTTTAAGAAGTATGGCAACATTGTTGGGCTTGTGCTAGCAAATCCTACATAGTATCGACAACTTGTGGGGGTCCTGATGTTATTAGTGAACTACCGTTTGGACGTATGTTTTGAAGTGAACACTTTGAGTCAACATATGGTTGATCCTCATCACATTAGGGGAATTTTGAGGTCAAAAATGGGCCTCCTAAGAAAATTATAAATAGTAGTGGAAATAATAAAATAAGATTTGATTACATCATCAAATTTTAGAGGGAAAAACAAAAAACAACTGGTATTTTCAACTTATCTCCCTATGGGTTTACTCAAATTTCAAGCAGAAACACTTGTTGGATGAAGAATTTTATTTCTCATCCAAGGAGTACCCATGTCACATACTTTTGATGGACCTTTCTACATGAAAAATGTGATTGCAAACAGGTTTTTTCATGTATTTCTCATTTTTCGTGTAGCATGGTCTATCGAAAATATGCAACATGTGTACTCATTGGATGAGGAATTAAATTTTGCATCCAACGAGTACTCTCACTCAAAATTGAGTAAAACCTTAGAGAGATGAGAAGAAAATACGAGTTGAAAAAATAGTTTTATTATTTTATTATTTTTAATATTTTTATTTTTTTACTCCAAAAAAGGTGAATTATCCCCCATGGTTGACATCATCATCTTGAATCCTATTGGTTCTTATAAAGTTTATTTTTGTTGTACATTTTTCTTAGGAAGCCCATTTTAGACCTCAAAATTCCCCTAATGCATTCACTGGATTGGTGCCAAGAAATTGTAGAGATGTCTTCAGGGCACAATCAACCATGGGCTGAGACACACTGTCGGGAGTTTGAGACTCAATGGATATATTGATGTCGATTGGGCCGGCAGTGTGGTGGATCGCAAGAGCACATCTGGATGTTGCTTCACCTTGGGTTCTGCTTCAATATCTTGGATAAGCAGGAAGCAGAAGTTAGTGGCTTTGAGCACGGCTGAGGCCGAATACATTGCAGCGAGTATAGCTTGTTGTGAAGTTGTTTGGTTGTGAAAGATCTTCAGTGAGTTGTTTGGGCATGTCCTAGATACCACCGTTATCCTTTGTGATAACTAGAGTGGGATTCGTCTTTCTGAGAATCTTGTGTTCCACGATCGATTCAAGATTATTGATATCAAGTACCACTTTAACCGGGATATGGTACAGCGAGGCGCCGTAAGGCTCAACCATATAGGAATTGATGAGCAGGTCGCAGATATTCTCATGAAGCTCCTAGGCAAAGTCAAGTTCCTAACCTTCCGTGAGAAGCTTGGAATTGTGGAAAGACCCTATTCTAAGGGTCCTGGTTGAGTTGGAATATGAGCTCTGAGAGCTCCAGGGGGCTTGGGTATAGCTTCTTGGAGCTATAAGCACATACGGGGCTAGGCTTGGCGAAACTTCTTGTGCTTCTGCCCCATCGTTATGATATTGAGTTGGTTCACCTCTCTTTGATCTGTGCCCCACACATATCCTACCTATGGAGTTTCGGACTCATGGGAAGTACCTCTCATTTGGCCAATGAGGTAGGAAATATGGATAGAGACCAATAGCAAGACCGATGGACGCATCGGAGATTGTCGTACTCTCTAAGTCTAGGATGGCATGTGCCCAACACCTTGATATGGGATCAATTATGATGAGGTTCTTACCTCTAAACTGACTTCGGGTCAGTAAACTAACTTCGAGTTAGTATGAGACTCTTTTTTAGTCCAAGAGAGGTTTTTACCTCTAAGCTGACTGCGGGTCAGCCGAGTGTGATGTCTTTGTGACTCACCATTTTGTTCTATCTGAGAAAGAGCCAACAAAGCAAGTTATGGCAGGATGACGAACGATGTTTGGTGAAAGTACATTATGGTACTGATGGATGGTACTTGTGGACAAATGGAGTTCTCCCTAGTTGAGAGGGAGTGTTAATTTTGGGCGACTAGGTCCAAACTCCGTGTTGCACTGCTCATATGATGATGGTCATATTTTTGTTGGATTCCTCTTTCGAAAATGTGCAAGATTGATCTAAAGATCATCTTGTTTGGATGAGCAGAACATTTATTTTGAATTTATTTTCCACATGTGCAAGGTCGGCCAGATTTGTAATGTAGGCTCCCATGCCAAATAGATGTGTCACACACCCTCATTGATGGATATAAATTGGAGAGACTTAGATGTCATTTTCTCATCAACTCACCACACATTCTCTGATTATGATCTGATTGGTTCGATAGCCTTTGGAGGCCTTTTTCTCCTCACACGTGTGGATTTGAGCTGTTGTTTTCTGCGGATCTATTTAGGGTTTTTTGCTGCAGTGTTGATTGTGGTCAAACCTTAGTCGTTTGACCTCAAAACTCTGCCAAAATTCCAATTTTGAGAGGTCGTACTACTTGGCACTAAAATCGAGGAAATCATAGAATTTTGACTGAAGCCCTAATTTGCAGCGTTGACTTTCTATTATTGTCCTTCGTTGACTTTGGGTTGACCAACGTTGACTTGTGATGAGCTGCCTTTGAGGGTTGTGGGTTTGACACTTGGAGAATTGGCTGACCAAGAAAGACTTTGTTGGTTGAAGCATCATGTTGACTTTCATAACGCAATAATATCTCATATCTTTGTTGGACAAAAGGAATTGTAAATCTCATCTATATTTGGCTTGTCTTCTGTTGATCTATTATTGTGTTCTATCAACATTTTACTTTCATGTTTATGTGATTGCTATTTTGTATCGGGCCTAAGAAAGATTGAAGTAAAATTGTTCAAGCATAGAACACCATGGTTATTTAAAAATAACAATATGACATGCCATGATGATACTCTATACTCGAGATACATAGATATCTTTCTTGGTAATAAGAACATGTCCCTAATAAATGGACTATAAATCAATAGTCAAATTTGAAATTTTTGAGAAGACAAACATAGGACATCCTTTTCCCCATCCATGGAGAACCTTTTATTATATGGTCATGCTTTTTGGCATCTGACGCTATGTACTAATTAAGTGGTTGTTATGTATAATTTATTAATTATTATTTAAATGTAGTTGTCTTAGGTTTTATTAAGTGAATGGGCATGATCTTCACCAAAGGAAACCATGAGGCTGTATTTAAAGCCTTGGTGATTCCCCATTGTAATCATCTCATCTTTTTTATCAATAATCATATATACAATTCCAGTTAAATCTGAGTTTTACACTCCATTGGTATCAGAGCAGTCACTCTTCAGGATCTGTGTGATCAATTCACTCTAGCTCCCTCCACATTAACCGTTCCACTGCGCTGCCACCATCCACCATCGAACTCTGCCATCCACTCTCGACCTCTGCCCATCCCCCAGCTATATCCGCTGCTCGCCTCCATTATTTTCCGCTCACTTCCTCTTTGTCCGTTGTCATCGTATTTTGTTGTGGCTATGGCACCCATTTCTGCTATTATTACCTATCCCCTCCACGACCCTATCCACATCTACCGTCGTCCTATTCTATCTACCAACCACCTTTTCGATGCTACCATACCTTTCTGTTCCACCACAACTATGTCGCAGTGCCCGGCCGTGCTCGCCTATCTCCCTGACCCACTTCATGTCAACGCCGCCATCCAAATTAGGTCATCTTCCTCCCTGCTATCGATCCTGCAATGTTCCATCCACCCGACGTTGTTGCATCACCCTTCTTCTGCCCAGTCCCTATCTAAACATTCGTTGCCTCTGCATTAATACCTACCCAACGTTATCTTAGCAACTTCCTTCGCTATCCTCGCTAGTCGTCCGCTACCATTGACACAAAACACCGCTGTTGCTTTTCCCCTCCTCGCTGCTGCTTCTCCAATAAAATCGTGACTTGGTTCTGCCAATAAAATGTGACTCTACCGAACCGGCGTGGTCAGCTGGTTTAAAAGCTCGCATTGACAAATAAATCGTAAGTTATAAGGGTCACGGTATAATCAGAATCTGTTAAAATGGTGCACGGTTGGATAAGTATACAATTTCGTTGGACACAATTTCATAAAAAACGATTTTTTATACTCCATTTAACTGGCGAATTTTAAAAATACGGTGACGGGTATCTTTTTTTAAAAGCGGACGAGTTTTTTTTTGTGACAGGGATTGATAGTCATATAATATATTATTATTATTATGTTATAAAAAATAAAATAAAAAACTGGCAGACAAATATTCACCACCTCATACAAGCTCAATGTCGATGGCCGAATTCCAAAAAAAATTGTTGGATCTTGAGAGTAAGATCAATAATAATTCCGATGACTTCAGCAAAAGATTAATCGATCTCGAGGGTACAGTTGCAGGACATTCCAATGACATCAAAAATCTTCAAGATACGACAAATCGGATAGAAAGACAAATTTGGCTAAATCATAGTGAGGCCATAGAAAATCATAGCCAAGCAATGCAAAAACTAACAGACATCTGCGACAAGATAAATCAGAGACAAGGACCAATATTCTCGAATATGGAACATAATCAACAGAACAATTCCGCAGATTCAAGGAATTCAGATTATCATCATGAAAAAACCGACTCTCACAAAACATCATCCACACACCATCAAGAAGATAGTAATGCAAATTTTCAAAATAAGCAGCTTTGGAATGCATTTGCTAATCAATACCCCCTTCTCGTTCCACCGTTAGCATACCAACGAAGAGCAAAAATCGAGCTACCCAAGTTCGATGTTAATGAAAAAAATAGCGTTGCATGGCTTAATAAAGCCGAAGAATATTTTGAGATTTATGACATTAACAGTGATGACGAAAAAATTAAGCACACTTCCATGAAAATGGAAGGAGAAGCATATAATTGGTATACGTGGTGGAAAAAGACAACGCTTACTATTAGTTGGACGAAATAAGGATGTGTCCTTTAAAATATTTCAAGGTATAAAGGAAGAAAAGTTTTTTTCAACATTCATCAAATTACGCCAAAAAGGAGATGTGGATGAGTACACTCGAGAATGAGAGACCTTAGCGACACGAGTACTTGGATTGTCAAAATCTCGTTTAATCCAGTATTTCGTCTCATGACTTAAAACCCATAAACAAGTAGAGCTCGAGCTTCACGACATTACATCAGTAGAACTAGCAAGACAAAAAGAAAAAGTTGTTGAAAAGAAATTTGAAAGGTTATCTTGGTCAAAACCAAAAAGAGTATATTCGAGAAAAAGGTTTCCTCAATCTACAAATGTAGATAACATAAAATATGTTCCACCACATCTTCGTGAAGGAGACAAATCTAACATGGAAATACGAAGGATGAGAGAGGGCAAGTGCAAACGTTGTGGCGAAAAGTGGGACCCTAAGCACAAGTGTGCTAGTGGAAAAGAAAAAAATATGTATAATTGTGAAGCAACTAATGACTCTAACAATGATGATTCAGATGTAAAAGGAATAGAAGACACCTCAGAGTTCTCTCCAAAAGTAGATGACGAA
This sequence comes from Pinus albicaulis, assembly GCA_034641835.2. Taxonomy (NCBI): domain Eukaryota; kingdom Viridiplantae; phylum Streptophyta; class Pinopsida; order Pinales; family Pinaceae; genus Pinus; species Pinus albicaulis. The sequence goes on from CM076573.1 coordinate 22,017,656, forward strand.
AGCATTCCGCAAGAGTCATTATCAGCTATGACAAGTATATCACAACCTCAAACACTAAAATTAAGACATATTAAGAAAAGCAACGTAATGGTTCTCATCGACACTGGCAGCACCCACAATTTTCTAGATTCAACCATGGCCAAAAGACTCAACATCTTTACTTTTCCCATGCCTAATATGAAGGTAATGGTGGTCGATGGTAAGAAGATTGAGCAAGTAGGGAAATGCCATAAGGTCAAATTACAAATTAAAGACTTTAGTTTAGAATCTCCATTCTATACCGTACCACTAGGAGGAGTAGATGTGGTCTTAGGAATTCAATGGCTATAAACCTTAGGTACTTATTCTGCCAACCATCATAAGAAATTTATAAGCTTTAAGTGGGAAGGGCAGAAGCACAAGTTATATGGATTCCAAGCACCAGAAAATCAAATCGTATCGTCATCCCAGATGATGAAGATGATTCGAAAAGGAGCACCAGCCTATATAGTAAAATGTCATCATTTAGAAATGTTATCTACAAAAAGGATCCGCGAAGGGTCACCAGAAGTACAAGGACTAGTTCAAAAACACAAAAAAGTATTCCAAGACCTACCAATGAAAATGCCTCCTAATAAGGAAATCGAACATATAATAGAAGTCAAGGCGGGATCAGACCTTGTTAACATCAAGCCTTATCGCTACCCGCATCACCAAAAGACAGAAATTGAGAAGATAATCCAAGACCTTTTAAAATGTGAGGTCATCTCAAAAAGCAAGAGTCTATATGTCGACCCAGTTATATTGGTAAGAAAGAAGGATGGATCGTTCCGGCTATGCATTGACTACAGAGGATTAAATAAGATAACAATTAAAAATACGTTTCCAATTCCCTTTATCGATGAAATGCTAGATGAGCTACATGGCGCAAAATACTTCTCTAAGTTAGACTTAAGTTCAGGCTATTACTAGATCAGAATCAGATTGGAAGATATACCAAAAACTGTGTTCCAAACACACGAAGGTCACTATGAGTTTAAAGTAATGCCCTTTGGGTTAACAAATGCACCAGCTACGTTCCAACCTACTATGAACAAATTATTTCGTCCATATCTTAGGAAATTTGTACTAGTATTTTTTTATGATATTTTGATTTATAGTAAAACTTGGAAAGAGCACTTGCAGCACTTGGATAAAGTTCTTACGTTATTAGAAGATCATCAGTTTTATGATAAGAAATCCAAATGCACCTTTGGAAAAGAAGAAGTCGAATATCTGGGACACATAATATCCCATGAAGGTGTAAAAGTGGACCTTTCTAAAATCAAGGCTATAAGGGAATGGAATAAACCAGTGAATATATCCAAGCTAAGAGGATTCTTAGGATTAACGGGATACTATCGAAGATTTATTAAAGACTATGCACACAGAACTACACCTCTTACAAATCTTTTAAAAAAAAATTCGTTTCAATGGAATGAAGAAGCAGGAAAGTGTTTTGAAGAATTGAAGGAAGTAATGTCTAATGCACCAGTATTGGCAACTCCCAATTTCTCTAAACCATTTATCATCAAATGTGATGCCTCTGGATTCGATATAGGTGCAGTATTAATGCAAGAAGGGCACCCTATCTCTTTTGAAAGCAGGAAGCTCAATAAGCGAGAGTGTCTCATGTCCACATACAACAAGGAAATGCGCGCAATTATGCACGCATTGGCCAAATGGAGACAATATCTGTTAGGGAGTAAATTTTCTATCCGAATGGATCATAACAGTCTTCAGTATCTCCTTCAACAAAAAACACTCTTTGAAGAACAACAAAAATGAATTGAAAAAATTGCCGCCTTCGACATGGAGATATTACATAAGAAGGGAAAAGACAATGTAGTAGCAGATGCCCTGTCCATGAAAGATGAAGAACCAACACTACTTGCAATCTCGGTTGTTGTTCCTGAATGGCTTAATGAGATTCGAAGTGAGTACGCCAAAGATCCAGAAATGTCGGCTATAATCAATAATCTCCCAAGAAATTCAAAATCTAAGTGGAAGAACGATATCTTATGGTACAAAGGAAGAATTTATTTAAATTCCAAATCCAAGTTTATATCAAAAATACTCGAGAAATCACATGATTCCATGTCATCCAGGCATGTAGGATACATCAGTCCTCCTTTTGTTGGAAGGGTATGATTCACGATATTCAAAAATATGTAGCAGAATGTGACAAGTGTCAAAGAAATAAAAGTGAAAATATTATGACACCTAGGTTACTTCATCCCTTAAATATTCTGAATCAGAAATGGGAAGAAAAATCAATGGATTTTATTGAAGGGTTACCTATATCTGATGGAAAGGATAAGATCTTCGTAGTAGTAGATAGACTCACTAAATATGCTCACTTTATTGCTATGAAGAAAACAGACTCTTGAAAGCAAATTGCTGAGATATTCTGCAAACATATTTATAAACTACACAGATTCCTAAAAGTCATTGTGATCGACAGAGATGCCAAATTTAAAGGAAATTTTTGGAAGGAATTGTTCAACCATATAGGAACCTACCTAAACATGAGCTCAGCTTACCACCCCCAAACGAATGGACAAACAGAGGTTGTTAATAAATGTTTGGAAGCTTACCTACGTTGTTATGCTACAAAAAAACAAAATAAGTGGGTTCAATGGTTGCATCTTGCTGAGTGGTGGTATAATTCTACTTACCATACATCGGCAAAAATGACTCCATTCCAAACTTTATATTGATATGAGCCACCAAAATGGAAAGATCTCGCTTCAGTCCAGTCAAACCTACCAGCGGTTAAAAACCAGCTAGAAGAACAGCGAAAGGTCGTCCAAGTCCTAAAAGAAAATCTGAATATTGCACAGAACCGTATGAAGCAACAGACTGACCACAATCGAACTGAGAGATCATTTGAAGTTGGAGACTGGGTACTGTTTGTCAAGCTCCAACCATACAAGCAGTTGTCCCTAAAACAAAAAGGGAAACATAAATTAGCTCCGAAGTTCTATGGTCCGTATCAAATCAACAAAAAGATCAGTCAAGTCGCTTATGGTTTGAGCCTTCCCAATACAAGTTGTGTTCACGTCTTCCATGTGTCCTACTTTAAAAAAGCACTTGGTGACCATCAGTCACCCCAAACGACACTTCCATTTTTGGACGATGAAGGGAGGATCATTTTGGAACCCGAAAGTATCCTATCTACCCGAGAAAAGAAGCTACGCTCTCATGTTATTACGGAATATTTAATCAAGTGGAAGGATTTACCTGAAGAAGAAGCCTCTTGGGAAACTGAAGCATTTCGTCAACAACACCCATCGTTACGTATGCTTTGAAGACAAAGCATTTTTAAGAGAGGGGCAATGTTATGTATAATTTATTAATTATTATTTAAATGTAGTTGTCTTAGGTTTTATTAAGTGAAAAGGCATGACCAAAGATCATGCCTCTTCACCAACAGAAACCGTGAGGCTGTACTTAAAGCCTTGGCGATTCCCCATTGTAATCATCTCATCTTTTTTATCAATAATAATATATACAATTCCAGTTAAATCTGAGTTTTACACTCCAGTGATCTTGACTATGGGGGAAACTCCATGGGTAGGACCATTTGAACCAAATGACTCTTAAGATGGGTGACTTCGAAAAGTCCTACTTACTAGGTGCAAGCCTCGAAAGTGGTAATTGACATTGTGAGACTTATTTCACTAATTTCATTCCCACTTTTTCATCCTTGTGAACATCACTTGATGATATGATATGAGTGCTAGGGTAGACTATTCAATCTCATGAGAAATCAGTCATTAGTAGCTGGCATTTATCGGATACCTTCATGTTTTGGTGACCCCAAAATAAATAAATAAATAAAAATTGTAAATACCCATTATTAACAACAAAATTCTATGCTCAGATTAAAAGAAATTGTTATGAATCTAATTCATAACTAATGTAATAAATATAGTCATTAATAGATAAATAGGGATTATGTAAAATAGTCATTAGGTTAATGAAAGGGCATGTCTAAAAGACATGCCCATTCGTGAAAAGGCACCTGCATGGGTATAAAAGCGGGCCTCATTGTAACTTTCAATCATCTTTATCATATCATATTTTATTAATAAATTATTATTATAAATACCTCTTGTGTATTTTTATAATTCAAGCCATTTTTGTTGTTAAAGTCAACAAACCTACAAGTTTTGTTGCTACAGTGGTATCAGAGCCATATCAGATCCATATCGAAGCCAAGTTGAAGCAATGGCACACAACATTGTTCTACAAGCCTACGAACGTAGTTTACAAGCCTATGGACATAGTTTACCACACTATGTGCCGTGGAGATCATGAGAAATTAGAAAGGTCATGTGAAGAAAGTGAAAAAATTAATAAAATTCTAAAAAAGCTTCAACAATTAGAGAATTCATGTGCAGAAGTCACAAACGGTTATAAAAAAATTTATGCACGTTGTAAAAGAATTTATGCAGTAATCCATAATAAAGGAGAAGATGATATGGAAATAGAGGGGTTTCCAGATCCCAAGCAAGGTTAGACTTTAGGGAATCAAAAACAAAAGGTACCAAAAATGGTTAGTTCTCAGAACAGTCAAAGAAGTGTACAGTCCAGAAATGAAATCTTTTCATTCGAAAGAGAAAAACAGCAAGTTTTTACTGACCTAACAGAGTTACAGAACCCTAATCAAGATATCATATCTCCAGAAAATGTGGTGGGTTCTAATAGTGAATGTGAATTGGGATTGACTAACATTTCCATGGTCAGCCAACAAAATACTATTGAAATGATGGAGTTAGATGCTTCTCCAACCAACGAGGAAAGACTATTCGAGAGACTGCAAGAAGAACCTCCGAGGACAAAGGCATTCAGTTTAACTAGAGATGGTGATGAAGGGAAATTTTACATCTATAATGAGCAGGCGGATCTGATTGAGTTGGGTTCCTTCGCCGGAAATAGCGTTTTATATTTCTATAGACAGGAACTGGATCGAATTAACCTAGATCGTCTGGTTCAAAACGATCAGCGTCGTCGAAGAGGCAGTGCAGAACATGGAGAAGAGCAGAATGCCCATGCCACTTCAGATTCTACTAGACAAGAAGCGGAGAATGCTCGTGCTGCTAGAGCCAGAGATGAACAGAACGACTTTGGTGATATTGCTAGAAATGAAGAGACCGATCCCAGGAATGAATATAGAGATGGAACTGAAAACCCTAGCAATGCAGAGAATAGTGATGGAGATGATAAGATCAATGCCCATGACATGGATTTGGAAAGTTCAAACGATGGGACGGGACATGAGATATGGCTGCCTTATATTTTTCCTGTGGTGTACCCAAGTCCTGGCCCCGAGGAAGAAAAGAAGGAACAGCTTTGTACTCCTTCCCCATTAGAAGACACGGGTCCTTCAAACACCCCAACGAATTGCAGATCCACACCACCAAAGCAAATCAATCTCTGTAATATTTTCAATAAGGCTTCGGTGAAAACCAATGCAAGCCCACCAAAACATTCCAAAGATTTTCAGGTTTGCCGTAGGCCTAGTCGAATCAAGGGCTGCAGGCCCTCCATGGCCAGCCCAAATAGCCTAAACTCGAAGCATAACATGACAGCAAAGAAGTGTAATACAAATAAAATCTTTGGGCCAGTTGCTAACCCTATAAACACCTGGCGCCCGACCTTGTCGTCGTCTCTCAAAAGGTCGGTATCCTCCTCTCATGGTTCCAGAAACCTTCATAATTCTGTTGGCCCAAGACTAGCCCCCATATGCGGAAGGGCCCAACTAAGGGTGACAAGAATTCTGATAAAAGAAGGATGCGGAAGCAATTGTCTCAGCTCGAGGAGTGGCCAGTTTTTTGTAGTTCGACAAACCGATGCAAGAAACTCGACCCGCTCACAACCATTAACTGGAATGGCGGATACTGCATCTGGATTTGTATTTGAATTACAACGGCGGAACCTTTTGGAAGTTGAAAATTCTCCATCTTCTTCAGAACAACGTGACCTCTTCTGAGTCATGGTTTCGTTTCACTCTCCCGGGGTATCTACTGACAGCAAAGCTAAAATGATATTGGCAAGTACAAAAAAACACTGAATCTGATTTGCAGAGCTATTTTTGCAATTTCTCGACTTAGCAGTCCTCAAGCTCTTGCTGGGAAATCATGTAGCCCTTTCATTACGTTCAGCAATGAGGTAACAGGAAGGTTAATAGTTGGTGAAATTAAAAAACGGTGTGACGTTTAAAGACGCGAGGTTTCCATTTAATTAAAATCATAATTAAAAGTTATAATATTTATATATATATTATAATTATATAATTTATATATATATATATATATATATATAATCTAAAATACTAATAATAATAAATATATATGTATATATTATAAATTAAAAAAAATGTATATATATAGTCAAAAAAAAAAAATATATATATATATATATATATATATATATATATATATATATATATATATATTATTTTAATTGTAAAAATAAAAAAAAATGAGGAAAAATGGAAACATGGACAATGTACAAGCGAATCATACAATGAAGGTACCAGTGCTCAATGACATGTCTAGCAGATAATCCCAAGTACAGGAAATTGTCGAAAAGTTAAGCTTTGAGGACAAAGCTTTTCGAGAAGAAGGCAATGTTATGAATCTAATTCATAATTAATGTAATAAATATAGTCATTAATAGATAAATAGGGATTATGTAAAATATTCATTAGGTTAATGAAAGGGCATGTCTAAAAGACATGCCCATTCGTGAAAAGGCACTTGCATGGGTATAAAAGCAGGCCTCATTGTAACTTTCAATCATCTTATCATATCATATTTTATTAATAAATTATTATTATAAATAGCTCGTGTATTTTTATAATTAAAGCCATTTTTGCTATTAAAGTCAACAAACCTACAAGTTTTGTTGCTACAGAAATAATAAGCCAACCAATTCACAAATAATTACCATGCTAAGAGAAATAAACTCTTAACACATAAGTACATTGATTTCTCAACAAAAAATTGGAAATGCAATGAGAACATATCAACGGAACCCAATTCTAAAAATGTCAATCCAACATCTTTATTTTCCCTCAACAAAATTATCAGCCATGCCAAGTTACCAAAATTGTATTTTAATGGTTTTGTTGGGAATAAGACATGCAAGGGATGGATCCTTCAATTGTGACTAAAAAAATTATATTATGTATGCAATGGAGATTGTAACACAAAATCAAATACCCAAGGCTCTAAAGATTACCATCCTAGTAAATCAAGGAATTCCTATGTTTTTGTGTCTAAGGTTTATTTATCCAATTACCCACCCTTGGAGGGTCTCTAATTTAATCGTTTTCTTAAAAATAACAAGGTTTTATAAATAATTATGCATCATCAATACGACATGCCATGATGATACTCTCTAGTCGACATACATAGAAATCTTTGTTGGTAATAAGAACATGTCCCTAATAATGGAGTATAAATCAATAGTCAAATTTGAAATTTTTGAGAAGACAAACATAAGACATCCTTTGCCCCATCCATGGAGAACCTTTCATTATATGGTCATGCTTTTTGGCGTCTGACGTTATGTACTAATTAAGTGGCCTTGACTATGGGGGAAACTCCATGGGTAGGACCATTTGAGCCAAAGGACCCTTGGGATGGGTGACTTCGGAAAGTCCTACTTACTAGGTGCAATCCTCGAAAGTGGTAATTGACATTATGAGACTTATTTCGCCAATTTCATTCGCACTTCTTCATCCTTGTGAACATCACTTGATGATATGATATGAGTGCTAGGGTAGACTATTCAAACTCATGAGAAATCAGTCATTAGTAGATGACATTTATTGGATATCCTTATGTTTTAGTGACACCAAAATTTAAAAAAAAATATATATATATATATATATATATACTGAAAACACCCATTATTAACAATAAAATTCTATGCTTAGATTAAAAGAAATAATAAGCCAACAAATTCACAAATAATTACCATGCTAAGAGAAATCAACTCTAACACATAAGTACACTGATTTCTCAACAATAAACTGGAGGTGCAATGAGAACATATCAACGAAACCCAATTCTAAAAATGTCAATCCAACATCTTTATTTCCCCTGGACAAAATTATCAGCCATACCAAGTTACCACAATTGTATTTTAATGGTTTTGTTGGGAATAAGACATGAACGGGATGGATCCTTCAATTGTGAGGAACAAAATTATATTTAAGTATGCAATGAAGATTGTAACACCAAATCAAATACCCAAGGCTCTAAAGATTATCATCCTAGTAAAACAAGGAATTCCTATGTTTTTGTGTCTAAGGTTTATTTAACCAATTTCCCACCCTTGGTGGGTCTCTAATTTAATCGTTTGCTTAAAAATAACCAGGTTTTATAAATAATTATTCATCATCAATATGGCATCCCATGATGATACTCGCTGCCATGATGATACTCGCTACTAGACATACATAGATATCTTTGTTGGTAATAAGAACATGTCACTAATAAATGGAGTATAAATCAATAGTCAAATTTGAAATTTTTGAGAAGATAAACATAGGACATCCTTTGCCCCATCCATGGAGAACCTTTCATTATATGGTCATGCTTTTTGGCATCTGATGCTATGTACTAATTAAGTGGTCTTGACTATGGGGGAAACTCCATGGGTAGGACCATTTGAGCAAAATGACTCTTGGGATGGGTGACTCCGGAAAGTCCTACTTACTAGGTGCGAGCCTCAAAGGTGGTAATTGACATTGTGAGACTTATTTCACTAATTTCATTCCCACTTGTTCATCCCTGTGAACATCACTTGATGATATGATATGAGTGCTAGGGTAGACTATTCAAACTCATGAGAAATTGGTCATTAGTAGATGACATTTATCGGATATCCTCATGTTTTAGTGACCCCAAAATTATAAAATAAAATAAAAAAACTGAAAACACCTATTATTAACAATAAAATTCTATGCTTAGCTCTCATCTAGTAGCACGCTGGAGAACATGTCACAATTGTGCTTCTCATAGTGTTTACAGCCAGGTAGAAGGTTTGGGCAATGTTGACATAAAAGATAGCCTCCTTCCCATAATCTCGAAGACCGAAGATGACCCCTCAAAGGCATGTTTCATGCCCCCAAAAAATTAAAATATATCTATCAAACAATCCAAAGACAAATGTCGAATTTCTATAATTGGCATGCAATTTATTATAATATATCATATTGGGTTTTCTTTTCAACACCACATCGTCTCTCCTTGTTCCATGTATACCAAAATTGAAACTCAAGATATGAAGTAAATCTACAATGTTGTAAAGAAGCAGAAACAGCTAAAAAAACCAAAGATTGTTGTGTACATAGATTCCAGCAATCAAGAACATCTAAATTAATACAAAATAAACCCATGAGCAAAGCCTTAATTAACTATGAAATTGTGATATCCCGCCAAACAGCCACTTGAGGACACGAACTTTAGGGCCACCTTCCTATCCAGTAAAGTTAGTTCCCTTAGTCCTTCCGCTTTTGGCCAGAAGGCGGCTTTTGATTGAAGGTCGACCTGAAGCAAGAAAATGTTGAAAACATGAAGTCTTTTAATTTAGGTTATGCTGTAATAATCTTGTGAACAGAAGCAAAATAAAATCACTGTAAAAGCATCCTGTCCGGGCTACTTAAGACAAAGTTAAAAAATTAAGTATGATAATTAACTATAATATAACTAAACAATCCAAAGGAGAGTTGACAAGGATAGCACCAGCTAAATTAAGATGAGAAAAATAGCACCAGCACTGATTGTTGCTACTGCTTTTTCCATTTAAATTTAATGGCTAATCGTTATAGCTAATATTGGCATATATGGATGAAAGGAGCAACAAGTGTCTCTCGTTCATCCACTACTGAATCAAGCTATTAGTAGAGTGCACAATCTGCATATATTAACTCCAATCCACAGTGACATTCAACTGCCAAATCCACATCAATAGTTGCTTCATGGTATATAAAAGAGACATTCAGCATTGATTTAATTTGAATGATAAATAAGCAATGCTAATAATCCACAGATTAGTCCATTCAAGGGTGCATTATTTAGAGCATAAAATAGGCATTGTCCATAAGAAGTTGAACATGTGTGATTTGTCAACAATCACTTTGGTCAAGCGTGACAATATGGAGATCTACTTGTAGCAAGCTAAGCACAGAAAGGTCCTGCCAAATCTTGTTAAATAAAGGGTAATATCCACTTTTTTATGTAAATTTTCATGCTAGTTATAGTTATCATTAATGTTAGTGTAGGACAGTGTAGGACAGCATTGAATGTTAGTACTTGTATTTACTGTTATCATATAAATGTTTGATGGACTTTGGAATGGCTTCATTTTACAGTGTTACACAAGGACATTCCCAAAGGTAGGTGATGTGCACACCATCCTCCCAAGTGTTGAAATTTGAATAGCTATTGGACAAATTTCCCATGAGAAACCCTACTGCCCCATGGAGAACCCAACTGCCCCAATGGAAAACCCATCTTGCCCCAAGAAGAATGCAAAATGGATAAAAGGAAAAAAATATTATTGTGATGTGACAAAATCTAGCTGGGCAAATAATTATTAAGACATCAGCAAAGAATATATATATATATATATATATAAGAGAACTTTTTATCAATATAAAATGAGGTTTCTCATCAAGTATGCTTTACAAATTAAAGGGTCGTATTAATTCTCATGGAAACCCTTCCTCTTCCATCGAATTGCATAAAAGGAGACCCTTGGAACTCATTCAAAGACACATCGATCCTCACATTCTCTAATCTCTGAGTGGCTCACATTTGTTCGATGGCTCGGTAATCCGTGAGGTTCGCATAATTTTTATATGGCTCACAAAATGGCTTGCACTTGTTTTTCTGTGGCTCGTTTATATTTCAAAGGCTCGCAATTATATTTCAGGAGTCCGCATTATACTCTATGGTTCGTATTACATTTCTGAAACTCGCTATTAAATCTCTGTGTGACTTGCTCGACGGCTCGCTAAGTGGCTCGCTCTCTATATGACTTACTCTTTATATAGTAGCTTGTTTGGTGGCTCACTGTTGGAAATACTAAGAGTGGGGTAAATCAGTATTTCTTTTCAATTGTTATTTTTACCAGTTAGATCACTTATAATTAGAACACAAAATGAACAATAAGAATAAATACTTTTATTAATAACGAGCACTCCAATCCTCTTCTTTACAATAAATCAGGTACAATATAGCGTAGGGCTCCAACCCTAGATGAAGACACCAATCTTCAATCTCCCGGACTCCAACCTGTACTTTTTCAAGCACCGACTTGGACTTCACAAGGCTCCAACCTCTAGGGCTCCAACCCTATCTTCCAAGGCTCCAACCTTGTCACTTTGAGGCACCAACCACTAGGGCTCCAACCTTGTCACTTTGAAGCACCGACCACTAGGGCCCCAAACCTATATCTGGTACAAGCTCCAACCTAGTCTTCTTGAGGACTCGTATCCTCTAGGGCTCCAACCCACAACTTCAATTCGTCAAGATAAGTTTATGTTTCTTCACGACTCCCAATATCTTCTTCAACGAGCCCTGTCAATCTCTTCACCTCCAGCAATGCCTTCAAACAATCTCCAAAGCACTTAGCTCATCAATGATAACTTGGTCTTCTCATGAAGGTGTCACACTACTCTTCATGGTACCCAAACAAATTCTCCAAGGTCACCTCATGATGACATCAGTCATACATCACTAGGTCAACTAATGTCTTCACAATCTGCTTTTACAAGTGTTCTTCAATAATGCTTCCCAACAAGATGCCTTCAACACAATGTTTCAAGATTGCCTTGATGCTCCAATACTCTTGCTACAAAGGTTCTTCAATGAGGCTGCTTTAAGATCTTCAATGACTGCTCCAAAGGGTTGCTCAACAAAGTCTTCGAGATACTCTCCAAACAAGTGTTCAAACCATGTTTTAAGGTGTCTTCAATAAGCTGTCCCAAAACACTCTCCAAGATAAAGGCTTCTAGATGGCAATTCTTCAATTGCTCCAAGGATATTCTTAACAATCTTTAACAAGGATCCATGATCTGCTTCCAAAATTCTTTCAAGGAATGGTCTTGAATGCTTCCAAAGTATCTCCACAGTCACCGGTCTATCACAGGTCAATAAACTCAGACCCAAGCTTCAATCTTCCCATAAGCAGTGATACTTCACACAAGGTGAATTCACCACAGGTAACTGTCCAAGCTTTTATGCCATCACAGGTTTGAGGCATTGTCCACAAAACTGAGGAAATCTGAGCCTAAACTAGGCCTCCTCCACAGCAATGTTCACTGGTCTGAGTTGGTATAAATCTGCAATCATGCCACTAATCTGAAGTATTAATAATCTGAGCCTCCCTGTAAGTTGTAACCACTGCACCAAGACATAAAAGCTTGTTCTTTGTTCTGAGGTTTTTACAGTAGAGATGCCAACCAGATCTGAGCTTCTCCAAAGATACAAGTTGCAATCCTCCACTAGACTTTTGAATGATCACTATTCTCACTTTGCAATCCTCCACTAGACTTTGCTAAGTCCAAGGTCTGTAGCACTTGATCCCTCAACAGGATTGTCTTAAAGTCCGAGCTGTTGTAGGATTATTTCCACAGGTCTGAGGTAAATTTGTTGAGATTTCAGCAATCCGAGGAACAGAGGTATAGCACTGAGCCTTTACTAATGTATCTCCACAGTAGTATGCTCACAATTCGAGCCTGAAGGAGGTGACAGTTCTCCACAGTAATATCAGGTCTGAGTTCTCCAAAGTAATATCTCCAAGGTAATATCAGGTCCGAGCTCTAAATGAGCCTCTACAGGTGGCTTAACAGAAGCATGCCCAAACCATTAATCCTCCTCGGCCTTCTGTACAATTTTGTGCTTTATTCTCTGAATTTTCTCACCGAAATATGATGTTGAGATGACGAGTTTGAGACTTATATTTATAGTGATTTTGTCATAAACGAAGAGACAAGTCTTATGGGGGTCAAGCCGACTTAGACAGGTAGGCTTAGGTCGGCTAGGGGAAATAATATGTTATATCATCTTAAAAATCATTTTCTCCCAATCTAGGAGTTAGAGGGCGAGTGATAGCTCATTAGAAAGGGAAAATTTCCCTCTACAAGATGGTGTCAATTTCATTCTTCAATGAAGTCATTTTATCAACAAGAAAATTAAATTTGTGAACTGTCATCACTATTTTATTCATGGCAGCCTTTGGTATTTTATGTCTAGGGCTCTTTCTTCATGGATTTTAAGCCTTCAAGCTTTTAGGATTAGGACATCTTTAGCAAGGCATTTCGGGCTTCATGAATTTATGTATTTATTGCATTTATCCATGTTAGGGCAAAAGGGTTTGTCATTATGTGCCTAGGACGGTTTCATGGTAAGTGCTTCTTCATTCATCATCATGTAGCATTAGATCATCCAAGATAGATCATGGGCATCTAGGACATGCATCATTAGATTAGGGAATTGTCATCATATAGATAGGGATATATAGCTAGGGCATTATGATCAATAATCAAGAGCTATCCAGTGCTAGGGTTTCATGGGCATCGATGGCAACATCACGCATCACAAGAATATTTGTCATATCCAACAATGCCATATTGACATCAATGACAATCTTGACCAACACTCACTCTATATATATGACTCACATTCAATACTCAGTGGCACGCTTTATGTTTCCTATGGCTCACATTTGTACCAGTGGCTCACTCTATGTTTCCTATGGATCACATTTATTCTAGAAGCTCACACTGTTATCTCTGAAGTTTGCTTTGAATCTCTAAGGCTCATTCTCTGTGAGGCTCACAATACTAGTCCCTGCATGATCAACTCTGAGGCCCACTATACTGCAATGGCTCACTAGATTGTGTCTCACTATATCTCTATGGCCTACATTGTTTATACTTCTTTGTGGTTTGTATTCATATCTTTGTCACTCCTTGTGTTACATAAGTTGGCCATGATTCTCATGGAAGGATGGCTGTAAGCCACAGGTACTTGTTTCTTGATATATGACAGTGAACATTGAATGGAAGTGAATGGAAGTAACCTTTCCCTTGATCTTTATCACAGTGAACTTTGAATGGCAGTGAATGGAAGTAACCTTGCACTTGATCTTTATTATTTATGACAGTACCTTGATATATGACAGTAAACTAGTTGCATGATGATTGCAGTAACCCTATATGACAGTGATAGGGTAGTGACCTTGATAGCAGTGATATGGCAGTGACATTGATAGTAGTGATAAATGAGGTTGATTTACATGACAGTGTTCTTGGTATAGTGACTTAGATGACAGTGCACATGACAGTGACCTAATAGTATGAATGACAACACAGTGACCTTGTTGACAGTAAGATAGTGATCCATGTGACAGAGGCATGACTGTAATCTATGTGACAGAGACTTGGAGACTATGACAGTGATTTTGATGTATGACAGTGACCTTGATATGACAGACATGACAGTGATCTTAGATATGGCAGTGATCTTCGTATGACAATGTCATTGATATTTGTTGTGGCAGTGACATTGACATGCTAGTGACCTTGATATGACAGTGACAATTGTAATCTAGATGACAGTGATAATAGTATGACTACAGTACTCTTGTGTCTGTGATATGGAGACCTGTGTATACTTGTTTGCTGCCAGTTTTGGCCTAGGAGCACCCTCATATATTAGATGTTGAAAGATGTATCACATATTTATTGTATATTGTATCTCAGCTGTTGAAATTTGGTTACCGGAGGACAAGTGGTTCCCTAAGGCTTTGATCTTTGGCCTAGGGAAAAGTGTCCAAAAGAATTTAATTTTTCTCCTAAAGTGACTTTATAAAGTTATAAAATCAAATCTAATTTAAAAGTGATTTTAAGTGATAAAGTTACTAAAGTCTAATATTAAAGTGACTTTAATAAAGTCAATGTAAAATTAGAAAGGAAAAGTAACTTTGGAAATAAATGACTAAATGGGTCTTTATTAAAGTGGTGTGAATTAAAAAATAGAAAGTGAGATTTAAATGAGCATTTAATCTCAACCCTAGATCCAAAGCTATTTCAGCCATTGGATTTAGGGATTCCCCAAAAGTCACTTAGGGTTAGGTTAAAGGAGGAAAAGGTCATTCATTCTTTCATGAGCAGATTGGGAGAAGGAGAGAAAGAGAGCAAGGAAGATTTTTGGGCAGTGAGGAAAAAGAGACAGCACTTTGGCACACAAACCGAGGCAGCCTTTCAGAGAGTCCATACAGCAGAGTTGGCACACAGTTCAAGGAAGATTTGGCATGATTTCCAAGGCAGAATTTGTACAACAGCTTTGGGTATGCTTTCCTAGGTAGCCGTACACTTTTCTGACATAGATTTCGAGGGAGAAGTTTGCTGTTTTTATGGCACGAAAATCGAGACAGGCCGTACAGCCTGTTGCTGATTGCTGGCACAGAAATCGAGGCAGATTTCCGTACAACAGCATTTAATACAGCCTGCACGCTTTCCAAGGAGGTCGTGCAGCAGCATTTATTGATGTTCTACACGCAAAAAGAGGTCATACAGCAGAAATTAATGTTGTAATTTCTGGACACTTTTTTCAAGGAAATCCGTACAGCATTTATTGCTGGTTCAGTTTTGTTGTGTGCACGTTTTTCGAGGTGGTTGTGAAGCACGGAAAACAAGATAAGTTGTAATGTTTACTTGCTGATTTTTTTTTAAATATTTCTCTCTGTAAAAAGCATTTTTTCCAGAAATAAGAAGGAGCTTTCGAACTGGTTTTCCCTAAGAGTTGTAGAGGGTTTTTCCAAAGTCACCTTGACCAAAAATCACTGTGTTAAAATGTGTTGAATGTTTGTTTGAGTCCACTGATTTTTATTTATGCATTTTCCAGCATTGTTAAAAATTTTCAGAATTTGTGTTTTCAACAAATATTTATTTTTCAGCTTGTTGAATGTAAGGTTATGGGAAAGGGCATTTAACTAATTGGAGAAATGAGGTGAAACTGAAAACCGGGGTGGGAAAACAGAAATTTCTACATGGTATCAAAGCTTGAGCGCTGAAAGTGCAATTTGGGACAGCAAAGGAGAAAAATACAGTCTGCTGATTTTTCACTCAGAAAATTCCAACAAGCTGTTTTTTCACATAGAAATTTTATCTTTACTACAGCGGTGCTATTTTCAGTTTTTAGGACAGCAAAGATGTCATTGGGATTGAGGGTGGAGGATAGGTTGGATGGGCATAGCAACTACTGTGTTTGGAAGGAGATAATGCAGAGTATCTTCGAGGAGGCAGAAGTCTGGGATGTCATGGTGCATACTGCACAGCACCCTATTGTTGTGCCTACTGATGTTGTTCAGTTGGCAGTGTATAATAAAAAGAATAACAAGGGTAAGAGACTGATTTTGGACGGAATCAAAGACCATTGCATTCTTCATGTGAGAGGAAAGAGAAATGCTCATGAGATGTGGACAGCATTGACCAATCTCTACCAGAGTACCAATGAGAACAGGAAAATGGTCCTAAGGGAGAAGCTGAAGACCATTAAATGGGTAAGACTGATAGTGCAGTTGGATATCTCACAAAGATTACTAATGTGAGAGATGAGTTGGCAGCAGTTGGAGAGGTCATTCCACCCACTGAGTTGGTGCGGATTGCAGTGAATGGTCTCCCCAGTTCATGGCTGAACTTTGCTGATGGGGTTTATGCACGTGAGACCCTTCCCACTTGGGAGAGGTTTTGGGATGATTGCATATAGACAAAGATCAGGAAGAGTCAGCTTGGGGCAGCCAAGCCAGTTGAGCAGGATGAGGATGTAGCACTATTAGCAAGAGGCAAGAAAGGCAAGGGAAAGAAGCAAGCTTCCACAAGTAGTGGTGGGGGCAAAGGCAAAGGTAAAGGTAAACAGGGTAACACGCAGAAGGACTATTCCAAGGTGAAGTGTTGGTATTGCCAGAAGATGGGATACTATGCAGTTGTGTGTCCGGAGAAGAAGAAAAGGGGAAGAACAAGAACATGGCAGCATCAGCAGAGGTAGAGGACTTTACGGATCGCTTTGACCGGAAGCTTGGGTTCATTGCTTGTGAATCCACTAGTGCAGGATCACCTGCCATGGAGGTTCAGAGGGAGCATGCATTTCCCTCGACTAGTGGAGCATCTTCAGGTATCTAGTATGTGGACAGTGGGGCTTCACGTCATATGACAGGAGTCCGCAAGTACTTCTGAGAGCTTTCAGAGGGTGGCACTGATATAGAGGTAGTACTCGGTGATGACAGAGTTGTTAGAGCAGTCGGTGTGGGGACACTAACATTTGATAGGGAACCCAAACCTCCCTTGAAGGTGTCAGATGTTATTTATGTGCCAGGTATGAGGAAGAACCTCATATTCGTCTCAGCTTTGGAGGACAGAGGATATGAGATATTGTTCAAGAGAGGACAGGTGTTGATATATCCCAGGGGCGCTCCAGCTGATTCAGCTAGAGTGATAGGAGTACGCCATACAAAGGTGTACAAGTTTGCATTTCAGCCCCTTTTGGCATTGAGCAGTAATACCAACAGCAGAGCTAGCAGTTCTGAGCTGTGTGAGATTTAGCACCGCAGGATGGGGCACATGTATCATGGGGCCTTGAGGACATTGCGGGAGATCACTATAGGTATACCAAATTTCAGTATTGATCACTTTGATACTTGCAGAGGATGTGCGATGGGAAAGTTTGCCAAATCCCCTTTTCCCAATAGTGACAACAAAGCGACTGGGATACTTGATTTGATTTATTCCGGTGTGAGCGGTCGGATGTCTCATGTTTCCTTGAGTGGATATGAGTATTATGTTTTATTCATTTATGATCACTCCAGGAGGACCTGGATTTATTTCTTGAAGACCAAGAGTGAGGTCTTCAAGCAGTTTCAGGAGTTCAGAGCTCTTGTGGAGACTCAGACAGGTCGGAAGATCAAGTCCCTGAGGTCGGACAATAGAGGAGAGTACACCCTTGGAGAGTTTGTTGACTATTGTGCGGAGGCAGGCATTAGGAGGGAGTTCATTGTTCCTTACAACCCCCAGCAGAACGGGGTTGCAGAGAGCAAGAACAAATCCATCGAAGGGGCTGCCAAAGCCATGTTACATGATCAGGGGTTGCCATTGTTTCTGTGGGCAGAGGCCTGCAACACTGCTCTATATTTGCAGAATAGGAATCTGCATCGTGCCTTGGGGCATATGACTCCGGAGGAGGCCTTTTCTGCGAAGAAGCCTGATATTGGTCATCTTCGTATCTTTGGGTGTATTGCATACTCCTATGTACCCAAGGAGAAGAGGACCAAACTAGAGCCCACCGCAGAGAAGGGTGTCTTTGTGAGACCTCAAAGGCCTTTCGGATTTATATTCCCGCACAGAGGAGAGGAGTTGTCAGGCAAGATGTGAAATTCGAGGAGGACAAGGCCTTCAGGAGGTCACGGGAGTTAGAGTATCTGGATCAGCCTGACCCTCAGCATCGGCTGAGTCAGTCGCAGGGATCCAGTGGGCAGGGATCAGGAGGGTCTGGAGGTACATCGATTACGGTGTCAAGTCCATCAGTGAGCAGTGGCTCGCAGAGTCAGAGGGGTGGTGCTTCGGGCAGCGTGTAGAGCAGTCCGCAGAGCAGTTCACTAGGGAGTCCATTGATGGACAGTTCACACGGTACTTCAGCATCTACAGGCTCAAGTGCAGGCAGGAGGACAGCGGACAGACAGTCAAGAATTCAGGCTCCTGATGATGAGGAGGAGGAGTTTCATTCTCCAGTGGGAGAAATGTGCTCAGGGAAGAGGATGCCCAAGTGGCTTCTAAAGACCTTCAGAGAGGCCACATCTGTCGCTGGGCCTAAGAGGTCGGTCAAAGAAAGCAGACCACCTGAGACGTTTGTCCAAAAATAACGGCGTCCTGTGTGTGTGTTATTTCTCTTGCTCAGTTTTTTGTTTTCACAAGTAATTTAATTGAGTGAAAGTTGCTTCAGTAACTGTTTTGATATTTTCAAAAGTAATATGCAAATAGCTTGTTAAATCTAATTTACAAGTAGGAGTAGTTCAGTTTGTCGCAATAGGGATTCCAGCTCTAGATCTTGGACTTTTCACAGACCATTGAAGATCTTAGAGTTAGTAATAACCATTTTAATGAGACATAAAAAAAAATATTTTGGAGAGTGAAGAGGCACATTTTTGAGAGAGATATTTTTGAAAGCTAAAGGAGAAGAGGGGTAGCAAGGAGGGCACATCTCCCAAGGAAAAAAAGGGGACGCATTTCAATGATGATAGCATTAATGGAAGACTGTACAGTGAGTCTCGACAAGCTGTGTTGCAATTTTGGAGGACGTATAGTACCATACAACAATTCTGGGCATGTTTTTCAAGGTGCTGGAGCAACACAGTATAGGGTCATACAAGCTTTACACAATGCTTGGCACGAAAACGAGGCAAGTACAGTGCATTTATTGTTGGTTATTACTGTTGTTGTAAACTCAATTTTTTTCTTGTGAGCTCATTAAAAAAAATCTCTTGAGTGGTTTTCCCTTCGGGGTTTTTCCAGGGGCTTTGCCCAAAAATCTCATGTCTCAAATATGTATGATAAAAGTGAGTCTATTGTTCATTTTCATTGTGCATTTTCAAATTTGTTAGCTCAATGTATATATGCTCATAAATTTCAAATTTGAATGCTAACTAGTTTACTTGCATTAATATGTGTTAAGTAATTCATTTAGGATTGAAATCAAGACTTGGGTTAAGTAGAAATTTCAAGTGTGGAAAAAGTTGTGATTAAATCAGCAAAATCCGATTTTTTGGACTAGACGATTTAATCGGCCAACTTTTTGGCGATTTTTTCCTCGTTGAAAAAGTCAGGATTAAATTGGGAGTTTTCCAAAAAAAACGTGAGTGAGGTAATTTTTTTTTTTTTTTTTTTTTGCCGAATTTTTCAAAAAATTCCAGACTTTATAGAGTTTTTCAACTTTTGGACCCTTGTCGATTTAATCCCGACTTCGACTTTTTCCAAATTGGAAATTTCAACAAATGGAATTTCTAAATTGCAAATGGCAAAAGGCTTTTTTGTTGAGAAACCAAGGGTAGATGAATTAGGCTTGATTTCTCTACTTGATAATTACTTGTGAATGTTTGGATTTCTTCTTTATTGTTTGTTTATTTTTTTCTAAATTAGGCTACTTCTATTATATCATACAATCCAAAATATTACAGTCCTCATCCTCCAAAGTTGGCAAGCCAATTCCGGAGGGAAATATCGTTTTCAAAACTTCAAAAAAGGGGCTGCCCCAGATGGGGAAACCAGCCCAGGAGAGTCTAGAAAAAGCTGCCTATAGTGGGAAACCAGCCTTGTGCATTACATGTTTAGAACAAAACTAGAAGACTAGTAGCAGTGAAATAGCAGAAAATTGACTAGAATGAAAGAGAAGCACCCAGAAGGTAAGCAGATGGAGAGTTATCATCCTTTTCTGGTGGCTGGAACGGCTCCTCTTCAATTTTGCATGCATAATCAGACACTTCGTTCTCCTACTTGGACGCTTGGGCTGTCGATGGAGGAAGAAGCGCCACTTGGGCATCATGCTGCCCGTAGCACCACCTCTCTGACTCGGTGAGCCACTCCCCACTGACGGACCTGACATCGTCATAGATGTACCTCCGGATCCTCCTGATCCCTACCCACTGGATCCCTGCGACTGACTCAACTGCTGCTGAGGGTCTGGCTGATCTAGATACTCTAACTCCCGTGACCTCCTGAAAGCCCTGTCCTCCTCAAATTTCACATCCTTCCTAACAAAAACTCTTCTCTATGCAGGAATATAAATCCAAAAGGATTTTGAGGTCTCACCGTAGCCCACAAAGATACCCTTCTCTACGATGGGCTCTAGCTTGGTACTCTTCTCCTCGGGTATGTAGGAGTATGAAATACACACAAAGATATGAAGATGACCAATATCAGGCTTCTTCCCAGAAAAAGCCTCCTTCGGAGTCACATGCCACAAGGCACGATGCAGACTCCTGTTCTGCAAATATATAATAGTGTTGCAGGCCTCTGCCCACAAAAACAATGGCAACCCTTGATCATGTAGCATGGTTTTGGCAGCCCCTTCGATGGATCTGTTCTTCCTCTCCACAACCTCGTTCTGCTGGGGGTTGTAAGGAACTGTGAACTCCCTCCTAATGCCTGCCTCCGCACAATAGTCAACAAACTCTCCAAGGGTGTACTCTCCTCCATTGTCCGACCTCAGGGACTTGATCTTTCGACCTGTCTGTGTCTCCACGAGAGCTTTGAACTCCTGAAACCGCTAAGACCTCACTCTTTGGTCTTCAAGAAATAAATCCAGGTCCTCCCTGAGTGATCATCAATGAATAATACATAATACTCATATCCACTCAAGGAAACATGAGACATCTGATCGCTCACATCAGAATGAATCAAATCAAGTATCCCAGTCACTCTGCTGTCACTACTGGGAAAAGAGGATTTGACAAACTTGCCCATAGCACATCCTCTGCATGTATCAAAGTGATCAGTACTGAAATCTGGCACACCTGTAGTGATCTCCCGCAATGCTCTCAAAGTCTCCATGATACATGTGCCCCATCCTACGGTGCCAAATCTCACACAGCTCTGAACTGCTAGCTCTGCTGCCGGTACTACTACTCAATGCCAAAAGGGGCTGAAATGCAAACTTGTACACCTTTGCATGGCGTACACCTATCACTCTAGCTGAATTAGCTGGAGCGCCCCTGGGATATATTAGCATCTGTCCTCTCCTGAACAATATCTCATATCCTCTGTCCTCCAATGTTGAGACGGATATGAGGTTCTTCCTCATCCCTGGCACATATAGAACATCCGACACTTTCAAGGGAGGTTTAGACTCCCCCTCCCCCCCCTCTCGAAATGTCAATTGGTGAATGTTCCCACACCGACCGCCTCTAACAACTCGTCATCACCGAGTACTACCTCTTATACGTTGCCACTCTCTCGAAAGCTCGAGAAGTACTCACGAACTTCTGTCATATGACGTGAAGCCCCACCGTCAACATACCAGATACCTGAAGATGCTCCGCTAGTGGAGGGAAATGCACACTCCCTCTCAACCTCCGTGGCAGGTGATCCTGCACTAGTGGACTCACAAGCAATGAACCCAAACTCCTGGTCAAAGCTATCTGTAATGCAAAGTCCTCAACCCTCTGCGCCGAAGCCGCCATGCTCCGGTTCTTCTTCCCCTTCTTCTTCTTCTTTCTCTCGACACACAACCGCATAGTGTCCCATCTTCTCGACAATTCCAACACTTCACCTTGGAATAGTCCTTCGTGTGTTATCCCGTTTACTCTCGCCTTTGCCCTTTGCCCCCACCATTCCTTTGCCCCCACCATCGCTTGTGGAAGTCCCTCGTCTTTCCCTTTGCCTTTCTTGCCTCCTGCCAACAGTGCTACATCCTCATCCTGCTCAACTGGCTTGGCTGCCCCAAGCTGACCTTTCCTGATTTCTATCTGAATGCAATCATCCCAAAACCTCTCCCATGTGGGAAGGGTCTCACGTACACAAACCCCATCAGAAAAGTTCATCCATGAACGTGGGAGGCCATTCACCGCAATCCGCACCAACTCAGTGGGTGGAATGACCTCTCCAATCGCTGCCAACTCATCTCTCACATTAGTGATCTTTGTGAGATATCCAGCTGCACTATCATTACCCATCTTACTGGTCTTCTGGGCCTTTCTCCTTCAGACCATTTTTCCTAAGCCTTCATTGGTACTGTAGAGATTGGACAATGCCATCCACATCTCATGAGCATTTACTCTCTCACATGAGAATGCAACATCTCTGATTCCTTCTAACTCGCCCTTACCCTTGTTGTTCTTTTTATTATATGCTTCCAACTCATCAGATCGCAGGCACATTTACAGGTCTGTGCGGTATGCACCACAATGTCCCGTACCGCTCCTCAAAGATACTCGCATTCTCTCCTCTCCAAATGCCGTAATTTAATGCCCATCCAATCTATCCCTCCACCTCGGCCCCAAAGACAACTCGGCCGTCCTAAACCGAAAAAATAGCACTCTGGCTATATAAAAAGGTAAACCATCAAGCTGTGAAAAATCAGCTTGCTGGAATTTTCCGAGTGAAAAATCAGCAGGCTGTATTTTTCTCCTTGCTGTCCCAAACTGCTCTTTCAGCACTCAAGCTCCGATACAATGTAGAAATTTCTCATTTCCCACCTCGGTTTTCAGTTTCACCTTATTTCTCCAAAATAGTTAAATGCCCTTTCCCATATCCATACATTTAACAAGCTGGAAAATAAATTTTGCTGAAAACACAAATTCTGGAAAAATTGCAGAATGCTGGAAAATGCAGAAATAAATATCAGCACACATAAAACATTGATTCACACAATTTGACATATATATTTTTGGTCAACATGACCCTGGAAAACCCCCTACAACTCTTGGGGAAAACCAGTTCGAAAGCTCCTTATTTCCCCGGGAAAATGCTTTTACAATGGAAAGAAATATTCGCAAAATCAGCAAGCAAACTTTTACAACTTATCTCGTTTTCCGTGCTTAACCACCGCCTCGGAAAATGTGCAAACAACAAAACAGGAACATCAATAAATGCTGTACGGATTTCCTCGATTTTCGTGCCCAGAAATCTGCAAAATGCAGCTGTATGACCACCTCGATTTCTGTGCAAAACAACAATAAATGTTGCTGTACGGATTTCGATTTTTGTGCCAAAAGGACAGTAGAAACTTACTGTACAGATTCTGCCTCGATTTCCATGCAAAAGTACAGCCACTTGCTGTACGGACTGCCTAGAAATTCGTGCCAAATAGAACAGCTCCCTGCTGCCTCGAAAACTGAGCCAAACTGCTGTACGACCTCTTGGAAATCGTGCCAAAAGACTGCTGTATGGTCTTCTAGAAAATCGTGCCAAAACTTGCCTTGGAATGTGTGCCAAACTCTGCTGTACGGACTTGCTGAAACGCTGCCTTGGAGTGTGTGCCACGCTGCTGCCTCCTTCTCCTCACTGCCCAGAAATCTCCCTTGCTCTCTAGCTCTCCTTCTCTCAATCTGCTCATGAAAGAATGAATGACCTTTTCCTCCTTTAACCTAACCCTAAGTGACTTTTGGGGAATCCCTAAATCCAATGACTGAGATAGCTTTAGATCTAGGGCTGAGATTAAATGTGCATTTAAATCTCACTTTCTATTTTTTAATTCACCCCACTTTAATAAAGACCCTCTTAGTCATTTATTTCCAAAGTCACTTTTCACTTTCTAATTTCAAATTGACTTTATTAAAGTCACTTTAAAATTAGACTTAGTAACTTTATCACTTAAAGTCACCTTTAAATTAGATTTGACTTTATAACTTATGAGTCACTTTAGGAGAAATAGTGAAATACATTTGGACACTTTTCCCTAGGCCAAAGATCAAAGCCTTAGGGAACCACTTGTCCTCCGGTACCAAATTTCAACATGATAAAGTTACTAAGTCTAATTTTAAAGTGACTTTAATAAAGTCAATGTGAAATTAGAAAGTGAAAAGTGGCTTTGGAAATAAATGACCAAGTGGGTCTTTATTAAAGTGGAGTGAATTAAAAAATAGAAAGTGAGATTTAAATGAGCATTTAATCTCAGCCCTAGATCTAAAGCTATCTCAGCCATTGGATTTTGGGATTCCCCAAAAGTCACTTAGGGTTAGGTTAAAGGAGGAAAAGAAGAGAAAAGATCATTCATTCTTTCATGAGCAGATTAAGAGAGGAGAAAAAGCTAAAGAGAAATTTTTGAGTAGTGAGGAGGAGGGCAGCAGTTACAGACTTTAGCAAATCCGTACAGCAGCAAAGAGGCACGATTCCCAAGGCAGCAATCCATATAGCAGGAGTGTGGCACATTTTTCGAGGAAGGAGGCACAGTTTCCAAGGAATACATACAACAGCTTCAGCACAGTTTTCTGGGCAAATTTCTAGGCACAAAACTCGAGAGATAATGTTGTTTGGTGGCACAGATTTCGAGGAAATCCGTACAGCAACTTCAACACTGCTTTCAGGCAGAAGGATGCACAGAAATCAAAGAGGAGGCTTTGTTGTACATTTCGTACAGTCCGTACAGCCGTACATCTGTACATCTGGGCACAAATATCGAGAAAGACAGTCAGCATTTAATGTTGTAATAAATGCTGTAAAAATTTATATTTTGATTGTTTACTGTTTGGCACATTTTCCAATGCGGGGTATAAGCACAAAAATCGAGATAAGTAATTTATTAAGTTGCTGGAATTTTTGCTGTAAATTCTGTCTCACTGTAAAAGCAATATTCAGAAATAAAGAGAAGCTTTCAAACTGGTTTTCCCCAAGAGTTGTTGGGGGTTTTTCCAGGGTCAAAATTCTGTGTGTGGCTGATTTATTTTTCTAAGTTTTTATTTCTGCATTTCAGCACTGTGAAATTTCCAAAATTTCTGTTTTCAGAAAATAATTATTTTCCCAACTTGTTGAATGTATGGCTATGAGAATGGGCATTTAACTTTATGGGAGAAATAACGAGAAATTGAAAACCGGGTTTGGGAACAGAAATTTCTACATTTATTTTTTTATTATTTTATCTTTTTACGTTTTAACTCCAAAAATGGTGAATCATCCCCCATGGTTGACATCATCATCTTGAATCCTACTGGTTGTTATAAAGTTGATTTTGGTTGTACATTTTTGTTTTGAGGCCCTTTTTTGACCTCAAAATTTCTCAATGACTAAAAATTAACACGAAAATGTGGGTACTCCAAGGGGGCCATTTTTAATGTCCCATTTCAAGCGGTACATAGTAGGGAACATCCCCTCGAAAAAAGAGATGCTCTAATGCATCCTTTTGACCAAAGTCCATCTTTTCAAGAAAAATAAAAAATAAAATGAATGTAAACCTAATGCACAAGTAGATGAGGAGGGACATAATGATGCACAACTCAAATTGGTTGGTGTGTCGATGAGTGTTTCAAAGAATGCAAATGATTTTGATTCAAATAACAGCGTTCCCATGGTTTTTCCTTATGCCTTTGTGCTAAAGTTGGATGTAGAGGCTTTCTAATGTCCCACTTTGGGGGTACATAGTAGGGAACATCCCCTCAAAAAATGAGACGCTCCCATGCTACCTTTTGACCAAAGTCTTTCGTTTCAAGCAAATATGAATGCAAACCTAATTCATAAAGTAGATGAGGGACGTAATGATTCACAACTCAGGTTGGTTAGTGTGCCATTAAGTATTTTGTCCAAGCCATTGCCAAAATAAATGTAACCTCACATTTTTTTATCACTATGTCCTACATACACAAATCGATTGATCAACCTTACCCTTCCACCCATGTTCCTAAGGGATAAGCCCACCCATTCATAGCTGGAAGTTATCAGTCGCTTGTAATAGTAGTTGTCTGTTGGAGAATGCAAATGATTTTGATTCAGATAACAACATTCCCATGGATGTTCCTTTTTCTCTATGTTGAGGTTGGATGTAGAGGCTAGTGGTGCATTGCCTTGAGCAGTGATGTTCATTTTGTTAATTTTCCATTGTTCTATGTCGTTACAATCACTTTAGCCCAATCTTTTCTTCAATTAGAAACCTTTCCAAAAACAATTTAAGCTTCGAATAATCAATAGCAATTGTAGATAGAACAATGAATGTAATGTTCAGTAGAAGACAATCAAGAACAACAACAAGAGACACTAGAATTGGTCAAAGACCAGGGAAATAACCCACAAGCGGGAAAACCCTTTCAAATTCTTCTTCTTATTAGATTGTCATAAAGTGTTCAGCAAAGAGAGTACAATGATTCAATTCATCATCAAGAGTCAAAATAGATCCTTTGACTATCCAACAAAACCAACCAAACAATATCCAAGAGATGAGCCCAATAGACAAATCTGATGACAGTCAAAGCCTCCAAAACTAATCCAAGCTTGCAGTCCACGGTCAACAATATCTTAGGTGAAAGCCGCAGGGACCCAATAATCATCAGTGCACTAGTGGCACTTCAGGTACAGGGAGAGCCCTATCAAATAAGTGATTGTAGTCGAGATTTCCTCATTCCAACCCTGCGGCTCCAAATCAATTTCTTCTCCTTGCGCGTGTGAGCTCAAACCCTGCAACTTCGGACCTATACAAACCACAAAACAATTTCAACCCTGTACGAACCAATCCAAAGAAGAGAGAGAAGAAGATGCTTGATAATGATTATGTCCAAATGAGGTTGACTTGTCTTGTATCTATATGCTTCCAAGGGGTGCCCAACTTCTCTTTAAAGTCGACCTGAACTTTTGTGCACATGTGGATTTTCATATTAAAAAGACAATTTTTCCTTAACCAAATTAAATTCTTCCAAGGGTTGGGACAGATCTTTCTTGATGAGGAAGGTTGTCCAAAGGAGAGAATTCGTACCAAAGCTGCCAAATTAACACTCCCTCTCAGCTAGGGAGAAATTACCGACTGCAACATATGCCCCATTTCAAATATCTCGTCATCATCCAGTCAAATGTCGTCACTACTCATCAATGCTCATCTTTGTTGAACACTCAAATCTAAAAGAAGAGGAAATTGACATCGTAGGGGAGCTAAAGCTACCACCATCTATCAATAGGCGAGATATACTTAACACAAGGGAAAGGAGATCACTCTGTCCTATTGACTTGGGACAATCGGCGAGATCTACTCAAGGATCACACTATATCCTATCGTCTAGTGACAATAGGCGAGATCAACATGAGGATCACACTATGTCCTATTGTTCATCGATCCTCCATTGAGACCCTTAAGAGTCGTGGTAGAACACTTACATACAAAACTTGAGCGATATTGACTCACCACATGGGTAAGGATACTTACCTTATCTCAAGTCACCTCAGCCCATTGGCCAGACGGGGAGGTCTAATCCCAACAATAGGCAAGATCGACTTACCACGGGGGTAAGGATACACCCTATCCAATTTTCCAAAGGTCCCTCAACCCCGAGAGCCCTTACTGTTACATTCCCACCCTGGGAGCTCAAAAAAGGGGAAGAGCGTGCTCAGTGTTCTCGGTCATCCGAGACACTTTGAAAAGTGTAACTAGGTTCGGTCTTCATAATGACTTGTAATTATGAATTTATGTAATGAAGAAGACAAAGATAATAAAATATATTTTGTAATACTTATATCATGGGTTTCATGAGCAAGGAAGTTTTATTATAGGTCAAAGACTTCTTCTTGATGTCTTTAGGGGTTTGTCATCTTGTCATAAATATATATAATTAAAGAGTCATAAGTGTTACACTTGTGAAGCACAAATATTGATGTAATTTGTATACTCCACGACCTTGTCTAAATGCTCCAAGTCAGTCAGCTCAAATGTGGAAAATATACTTCTTGATGAAGTCAACTCATCCTCAAGAAGTCATGTCGGCCTAGAAGACATGAGACAGTCCCTATATACATATAAGTTATGTTACACGGTACCGTCTCTACCCCCGGAGATGAAGTACCCGCCCGGCTCCCCGGAGCTTGGGAGACATATCCTCAACATCGGAAATGGCGAGAGCTTCATTGGGAACTCTGGGAGTTTATCTGGGAGCTTTGCACTGACAGGAGTTTTCCCAGACTGGGATTCATTGGGAGATGCCGATCCATCGAGGAGCTTCCCGATCCATCGAGGAGCTTCTAGAAGCTCCTCGATGGATCGGAGCTCCCACAAGCTCCCGATCAGGAGTACCCGCATAAATGAAGAAACCCGCCAAAGAATGGCGCGAAACCTTTGGCGCGAAACCAAACCTCGTTCTCTGCATTAATTTTTCTTTATAATCAGCTAAAGCGAGTTCAATGTTCATCTGCAAGACTGCAAGGGACGCTGTTTGGAGTCTGGAGTCTATCTGAGATCTCTGTCACTGTTCGGTGTTTGGCATTTGCTGCTCCATAGCCACTCGGCGCTACAGTGTTCACTGTTCAGTGTTGAGTCTTGACTCGTTGAGGTATAACCGTATACCATATCACCGTATCATTTTGATTTATCATTTATCATTTCAATTTCTCAGTTCTGAATCTGATATAGTCTTTAGAAGCGAGATCTCTCAGATTTACACTATTTACTGTGTTGTGTTCACGTTTTTAAAATTTAAATTTACAGTTTAAACTTTAAAATTTACTCAGTACTGCTATTATTTCCGTGTGTTTCTTTTGGTTCGGGTTCCATATGCAATATCTTGTGTTTCTTTTGCGGCTTGCCGCTTGCCATATGGATTTCCGATTCTCAGTTCTGGAATGATCTGTTTGTTGAATGATCTGTTTGTTGAATGATCAGTTCTGGAATGATCTGTTTGTTGAATGGATTTCCGATTCTCAGTTCTGGAACGATGATCTGTTTGTTGAATGCGCATTCTAATCTCTCATTTTAATAACTATTTCATCGATCCCACCCTTTGTTTCATCGTTCACTATTATGTCAACTCTATCACTCCCTCATAAAACCACATTGCGTGTTTATGCCAACGTGATCACCCCTTCATTTTTATGGTTTATATAATGTATATAATAGGATCTATTTACAATGCTCCTAATGTTTCATTTAATGATATTGTTTGAAACTTGTTTTATTATATACATAATTCTCTCTTTGTTATTATCTCTGCTGCTCCGGGTATGACGCATTCGGTAATGTGTTGAATCCTGAATTAATCAGAGTTCACCATTTTTTTTATTTTTTGGTATTGAAATGAGTACGTGTGACAAAGTGCTAATCCCAAGGTTTAAATTTCCATTGTAGCTAACGTGAGTAATTTGTTTGATGACTTGAAGGCAAATAGTTATCAGTATCACGGATGTGACCATGGACTCATTTATGATTTTTGTTTTACTCAACAATTCCATTCGATAATTCAAAATTGCGCACTGACTATTTCTCTATAATTGTGTGTACAACAGAGTTTGGTAGTTAATAAAAATAAATTTTTTCACTTGTTAATCTGTACACGAATCAAACAGGCATTTTAATTTTTTCTTGCTGCGTCTGCGCCGTGCGGCAATTTGGTAAAGGATTGCGGCAATTTGAATGTCATTTGACATTTTTATTTTTTAATAAATTATAAATTATAAATTATAATATATAGCCCATATACATGAATCACAGGCCATATATGTCGCAGATTATAATTTTAAATTTATAATATTACATGTGGCATGTTAAAAATACGAAGGTTCAAGGTACAGTTAGTCTTGAACTGAAATTTGAAAAATACAGAGGTACAGTTAGTCTATCAGATAATGTACATTTAAAAATTAATAGTAATTACCATATTTAAAAATGTTCTGTTGTTAACTTGTTATCAAACTGTATGCATATTTTATTTGTAGATTTAATCATTTAAATTAAATACTGATGCACGATGCCAACGAATATGACAGTGGACACCCATCGGACTAAAAAATTAAAATCATTTAACAATTTTCTTCTTTTATGAAAATTAAATAAAATATTT
>CM076573.1:22048310-22174380 GCA_034641835.2 Pinus albicaulis
GTTGACAATTAAATGAGCTCAGTTTAGGAGACTAGATTGAGACCAAACAGTGACATTCAAGGTTTGTCACGAATATTGATTATAATGATGGATAGTGACTATCACCATTTCATATGAACAACAACGATTTTTTGTGATGGACCTTTCATGGCCATCACTATTGGTGCATATATATGGCGACGTTTATTGACCTTTACCATAAACTCTTTGGTGACATCAAGGTCCGTCACGAATAATCACTATAATGACAAACAATGACCCTCACCATTTCATATCAACAAAAACGATTTATGGTGATGGAACCTTCATGGTCATCACTATTCATGTGTATATATGGTGGCGTTCATTGACCATCACCATTTCATATTTTTGTGAGGGTCGAAAAATGTGACCATAAGCTCATTGGTGATGGTCATAAGAGCCTCTGTCACCAAAAACTAATCGTCGCCATTCCATATGAATATCAGGGCATGATGGAATCGAACCACAAACCTCCTACTTCTAAAGCAAGTGCTCTTCCATTGAGCTAGCACCCTTTAAAGAATTAGACTTTTAAAAATTATATCTTGAAACTTTATATATTATAAATTCTACAACTTTCAATAAATTAAAGTCTTGACAATCTTTTACTAAACAAGAAAAACATCATCAAAGTTGCATCTCCCTACCTAATGGTTATGGAAGTTATGAAAAGTGGGTTGAGGGAAAAATAGCTACATATAAGAGACACTAAAACAAACCAACTCCTCAATGTTTCTCCAATGACTGCCCAAGAAGCTCCTCACTGTTGCTCCAAAGATTTCCCAAGAGACTCCTTAATGTTGCTCCAAAAACCAACTCCACCTTTAAAAATTCCTCACAAATGCTCACACTAATGCAATGAGGTAGTTGTGAGGAAATGAGAGGAGTTGGGTAGCTTTAATAGATTTGGGACGGGTTATAGGGCATACCAAAACCCTAAAAGCTAGCTTAATTCTCATTTGGGGTCTGAAATTCGTCGTTTTGGTGGGTTGCAGTCGAGTTTGATTGGCTCGACCGAGCCAAGACAAACTCTATCAAGCCAACCGGTTTGTTACTGAACCAGCTAAGTTAGTGACCGACTCAGTCGGTTCGGTAACAAACCAACTTTTGGCCCAGTTTTTGTAACGAGCTAATCCAATCGGGGGGTTGGCTCGAGAAACTCGACCTAATTTTAAAACATTGGTTGAAACATATTGGAAGATTTATTATTGTCTAATAATCAATGGCTAATTGTTCCAAGAAGGCAAGCGCTCTAAATTTTTATTTAAATCTAGCATTTATTATCTTGCATCTTGTAGTTATTGAGTAATTGTATCATTAACATCTCTTGTTTATTACTGTCACTTGTTAAATTGGAACTTGTCTTGTGGTTGAGATTACCCTTTATAAGCATTGTAAAGTACTTGATATCTTAAAGCAAATCCTAACCAAGTACATTTGAGTAATATCACCTAAATACACACTCATTCACCTTGCATAGCATTCTAAGCTACTCTTGCATATAATAACTTACTTCCAAGCATAAGCTTGGTTGATAGAAACAATAGGACCTCCTTTCTAAATTTAGCTTGAAGGACTTAGCACCTCTTTAGTGGTTAACACGATGACCTTGTAGTTTTCATAGCCACAGTCTCTACAGTTACAGAGGCATCAGGTGGTTAGTGTTGAATTGTGTAGCTTGAGAGGTACTTCAAGCCCAAGGGTTCAGGGTTTGCAGGACAAAGTGCCACAAGGGTAGCTTGTGGGCTTGGAACCCAACTATGGGATTTTGGCACCCAATGAGTTTTTGGAGACAACCAAAAATAATACATGACATATGATGGACAAGGATGATAGTGCTCGGCGATACGATTCTAATGCATCAAAAATCGTCTAATTCTGAGTTGTCATTTGGGAGATATGAATTTTTAAAGATGACATAATTATTAATTCGTCAAGTAGGCTGACTTGAAGGATTTTGGAGATGTATCTTCATCATCATTTCGTGGAGGATAACTTGTCTATAAAAGGAGGATGAGTTATTATTGTTTGAGCATCCAAATTGGGCAAGTGCATCTTTGAATTTGTTTGGGTTTAGCCGCAATTGGAAGAGGCCTTGTAAGGAGCGAATTAAGACAATGTGAAGGAGGGTTATTTGCATAGAGGAGAGGTCAAGTTGTTGTAGGTACAACATGCCTCTTCTAGGTTTGTTTTAGGCCCCATTTAAGGTTTGTCCCAAGCTTTGACTTGCTGGAACAGAGGCCACAGGAAGAGGCACTGTTTGCAGACTGTTTTGAGGGTTGCACGTGGAGAAGGAAGATGGACTGGGTATGATGTAAGGGAGCTACAGTGGATTGTGGTAGGCCGCAAGCCTAGCCACTCCAAACAGGCCAGCGTGGAGTCTTTAAAGGCTGCCACATTCCCACAACAACAACCCATACATAGGGCACCTTGTCTTGCCTAGGTTGCAACTAGAAGGAGGTTGTCCAGTGGCTGGTTAGTGGTTGTTGCAGCCTACAAAGTTCCCTAACCAGGACAATAGTACTACAGTATTGTAATAGCAGTGTATGTGTAGGTGTATTGTGTCAAGAAGTGACCAAATCAAATCAATTTGGTTGTTGACTATGGAATCCAAGTAGTGAAGTGGACAAGGGTGTCAAGAGCAGTTCAAGTGGTGGTAGAATCTACAGTGGATGGTTGGGTGTCATAGAGTTGTTGGAGGGTAGCGAGAATGGCTACCCAAAGTATCCCTATAGAAGCTATCTTGAAGGACAAAGAGAAGTTGAAGGTTGGGTGAAGGATAGGGCTGAATTGCAACACTCTGATGTGTAAGAGTTGTTGCTAGCCTCGCAGATTGGAGCTC
Organism: Pinus albicaulis; assembly: GCA_034641835.2. NCBI lineage: Eukaryota > Viridiplantae > Streptophyta > Pinopsida > Pinales > Pinaceae > Pinus > Pinus albicaulis. Next base: position 22,051,174 of record CM076573.1, read on the forward strand.
AGATGTTGGCCAGCCTAGAGGAGCAGATTAGATCAGGCCAAGTTCACTCTACAAAAGGATGTGCAGCAGTGGTAGGGGGCATCCCTCCTGGAGTCTCGATGTGTAGATGCCTTGATGGCCTAAGGCACTACTAATGAGTAGAACGGAAGCGAAGGACCGATAAGACAAGATACGACATTGTGTTTTTTAGTGTATCTTATTTACCATAGACTGTTGTATTATTCAGATTTTATTTAATATAATGAAGATTTGGGATTGTACATTATTATACAATTTTATTTAAAACTATGTCTATTGTGCATATCTGATTTACTGCTCTATATTTTCCATTGTGCAAAGTAGTTTATGGTTGAGATTCTTGGTTTGGTAGCGTATGTGATTTAAGACTCTAACCTAGATCCAAGGTCACAGAAATTCAACATGGTATCAGAGTGTATCTAAACTACTTTGGAAGTTAGTAAATCAGAGTTTGTGTAGCGAAGTACAGCGTGAGAGGGAGTTGGTTGTGAGTTAAAGAAGTCACTACAATGTCGAAGTTGCAGGAAAGTCTCTAGTATGAGGATAGGTTGGAAGGGTTGTCCAGCTATACTCCTTGGAAGAAAATGATCAAGCTGGTCTTGCACGTCAACAGGATCTGGGATTTTGTCGAGAAGGAAATCGAGAAACCAACAGACCCTAAGGAGTTGGATGTATGGGAATATTTGGATATGAAGGCAAGGTTGATCATCCTTGACAATGTGAAGGATTCCTTGATACCACATGTATCCGAGAAGAGCAATGCACACGAGATGTGGATGACTCTTTAGAATTTCCTCCAGAACAAGAACAAGAACTCGGTGCTGGTAGTGGAGGATAAGTTTAAGTCCACCAAGATGATACAGGGTGAAGGAATGACTTCGTATCTGACGAGGTTGTCTCAGGTTCAAGATGAGCTTGTTGTCGTTGGGGTCAAAGTTTCAGATGAAGATATGGTGAGGAATGCCTTGAAAGGGTTCACCTCGGAATGGAAACATTTCATCAAAGGAATCATTCCCTAGGAGAATTTTCCAGACTAGAATAGATTATGGGACGACTTCATTCAGGAAGAATTGCAAGACGAGGATCTTAATTTTTCCAAGAAGGAAGATGAGGACGTGGAACTTTCAAACAAAATGAAGGGCAAGCAAAAGAAGGACTTGATTAAAATCAAGTGTTTTCACTGTGGTGAAATGGGTTATTTTTCTTCGAATTTTCCAAAGAAATAAAAGGAGAGAGAAAAGAAGAAAGGGAAGTAGGCTACTTTTCTTGCCAATAAAGGAGAGAAAGATGAGCTCACTAGAATATTGGAAGAAGAAGAAGAATACATTGCTATGATTTCTCATTTCTCGCAAGGTAGTATCTGAGAGGATGGATGGTACATGGACAGTGGTGCGACGAAGCATATGACTTGATCACAGGATTTATTTGAGACTCTTGTTGAATGGGACTCGAAGTTGCACATGGTGTTGGGCAACAAGAGTCAGTTGGAGATCTGAGGATTGGGGGTGGTGCCATTCAAGATGGAGAGGGGACATATGATGCAGGTCCAGGATGTATTTTTTGTAACAAGACTCAGATATAGTGTGATCTTTGTCTCAATGATGGAGAGGAAGGGGTTTGAGGTCTTGTTCCAGGATGGGAAGTCAAGAATTGAGCCTAGAGGCTCTAATTCTGATGGGATTGTGCTTGGAGTCAGGGAGCATGGTCTCTACAGGTTGACGGGCAAGCCTGAGGATCATGGGAAGAAGTGAGGACAGGTATAGGTTCCAAAAAAGAAGCAGCAAGTGCAGGTGTAGGTGCAAGTTTCAGAGGAGAAGGTATAGGTTCCTGAGAAGAAGGTACACTTTTCCAAGAAGGTCCAAGTTCCTGAGGCTCAGAGGGAGTTGAGTTCTAGAGTGATTTTGCAGATTCAAAGGAGACTCTGCAACCCAAGAAGAGCACTTGGTAAGCTAGGAGCAAGGGTGCTTCCAAATCTAGCAAGAAGGAGTCGTGGCGAGATTGGAAAGTGATTCAAGAGTAGAAGAAGAAGTAGGAGGCTTCCAATAACAACGACACTTCCGAGAAACGCATAATGCATGCTACAGGGATTGCTGCAATTGTGAACAATAGGAGTTGGGCAAGTGTTGCGAACAGTGATGATGAAGACGAAGTACTTACTTGGCATGGAGGTACCTCCCTCACTAAGAGGGAGTGTTAAATTGTGAAGCTTTGGAGGTACTCCAAGCCCATGGGTTCGGGCTTTGGAGGAAAAAGTGCCACAAGTGAAATTTGTGGGCTTGGAACCCAAGTGTGGGGTTTTGGCACCCATAGAGTTTTTGGGCAAAACCAAGAAGAAGACACAGCATGTGATGGATGAGGATGATATTTTTTGGCAATACAATTCTAATTCATCAAGAATCGTCCGATTCTGAGCTGTCGTTTGGGAGATATGAATTTTTGAAGATGACATGATTATTAATTCGTGAAGTAGGCAGACTTGAAAGAATTTGGAGGTGTCTCTTCATCATTATTTCGTGGAGAATGACTTGTCTATAAAATTAGGATGAGTTAGTATTGTTTGAGCATCTTAATTGGGCAAGTACATCTCTGAATTTGTTTGGGTTTAGCCACAGTTGGAAGAGGCCTTGTAAGGAGAACATTGCAACAATATGGAGGAGGCTTATCTGTGTAGATGAGAGGCCAAGTTGTTGTAGGTATAACATGCCTCTTCTAGGTATTTGTTAGCCCTCATTTATGGTTTGTCCCAAGCTTGGACTTGCTAAAACAGAGGCCACTGGAAGAGGATATCTTTGCGCACTATTTTTAGGGTTGCACGTGGAGAAGGAAGGTGGATTGGATATGTTGTAAGGGAGCCACAGTGGACTGTGGTAGGCCGTAGGCCTAGCCACTCCAAATAGGCCAGAGTGGAGTATTTAAAGGCTGTCGTAGGCCTAGCCACTCCAAATAGGCCAGAGTGGAGTATTTAAAGGATTTCATAGGCCTAGCCACTCCAAACAGGCCAGCGTGGAGTCTTTAAAGGCTCCAATACAGCCCATACATAGGGCACCTCGTCTTGCCTAGGCCACAGCTAGGAGAAGGTTTTCCAATGGCTAGTTAGTGGTTAGTGCAGCTTGTAAAGTGCCCTAACTAGGACAACAATACTAAAATATTGTAACAACAGTGTTTGTGGAGGTGTTTTGGCTCAAGAAGTGACCGTATCAGATTAGTTTGGTTGTCGACTGTGGAAGCCAAGCAGTGAAGTGGACAAGGGTGTCGAGAGCACTTCAACTGGTGGCAGATTCCATAGTGGATGGTTGGGTGTCATAGAGTTGTTTGAGGGAAGCAATATTGGCTACCCAAAGTAGCCCTAGACAAGCTATCTTGAAGGACGAAGAGTATTTGAAGGTTGGATGAAGGACGGTGCCGAAGTGCAACACTCTGATGTACAAGAGTTGTTGCTAGCCTGGCAGATTGGAGCTCGGGTGTTTTCTAGCCTAGAGGAGTAGATTGGATCAGCCCAAGTACACTCTACAGAAGGGTGTGCAACATTGTTAGGGGGCCAACTGAGTTTCCAGTCTTTCCAGATGAAGCTCTTGCAAGTAAATCTTTGCATAGTGTAAATGAAAATCATTACTTTTCAAAGATAAAACTATAACCATATAACTGAGAAATATATTTGAACAAAAATTCATGCAAACAAAAAAAATTTTGGAGAGTAAAGAAAATCACCTAGCAGCTTCCACATCCCCTTCTGAGACCATATGATGAAGAAAATTTGAGTATCCTATACAAATTCCAAGGCAGATGAAGGAGATGGCTCTATCCATGTAGTCTCAGAATCGTTTGATGGATCACTGCCATGAGCAACCATGAAATCTATGAGTTTTTACCCACAAAAAAATTATAGATTTTAGTATTACTCTTAGGCTCAGCTCAATGGAAAATAATGATAATCCTGTTGCAATTAGTTTTTTGACAAAAATAAGTATGCCTCTTCCAAAAAGTGGTTACACAGTACTCAAGCCAGGCATGACAAAAATAGTACAATATCTCAGTGAAATTTGGTCCATCATTAATCAGTAATCATATTTATGGAAGAAATATTTCTTTACCTGACTGATCTACTTATTTTGTTTAACATTGATGAAAAGTCATGCAACTCATTTTCCACATTCTATGGTGAAATTCACAACTGTTTTTAATTGTGCCATCTTAGCAATATAGTAACTATCAAGCAACACAGGAAATAACAAATCTGTGAGCAAACTGCATATGTACATACTAAATACGCTTCACATCAGTTGCATCAAGAAAATATACCATAAGTTAAAATTAAACTAATCATAGAAAGCCTTACTTTTCAAATAGCAACATAAAGCTTCCCACTATATTCTTACTTGTCTAGACTTGTAGGAGGGCTAAGAGGAATCTCCTGCAAATGGTGTAAAAATATGGGCAGAATTGCATGAAAAGTGGGTCTCTTTGAAAGCTTAAAATTTTAACATTCACCAATCATCTTCCACAGCTCTCTTTGGATTCAAACACCAACAACATTAGCATATTCAGGTGGCTGCCTTTGAGCCTTGAAAACAGCCCTATAGATCTCCTCTAAACTTAGGTTATTCCACCTGCATGACAAATCTCATTAAATATCTAGCAAGTGTGTTTCATATAGAGGGTACCATGTTTTCACATTACAAAAGAAAAATGGAATTGAAGATTGGACTTCTCAACTACAAATACAAGGGTAGACACAATATAACTTATAGAATTTCTCTAGTGCACATCTCAACCAAGGTGCAACCAAAAATCCAGGCATCAGATTCTGAAGAAATTCCATTTCCTTCATCCCAAAAAATGTTCAAAGAAGACTTCTTGAGTGGTTCCCAAGCTTCTAGGGCTGTATAATGAGGATTCAACATAGTACACTCCACACATGAATGTGTCCTTATCACATCATCCTCCGGGGTTGAGTGAGGTCTTCTGCATTGAGGTTTCTTCAAAATTTCTGGAAGACCAAAATTAGAAACTACTGCTCGCCCTCTTGCATCCAAAAGAAGGTTGGATGGTTTGAGATTCATACACGAGACACCTGCTGCATGAAGCTCTGCAACACCACGATAAATATATGCACCATATCTTGATACGCATTTCCGATAAGTTTCATCAATGCATATTACTATCACCCTTCTAAATATTTATTAAATCTCAGATACCATTAAAAACTCAGACATTTAATCACAAATTTAATTGCAGACATTCTACAAACAATGAAGCAGAAATTAGAATCAAATTTGTAGATGCATAATCTATAATGTAGTGATATTAGAAACTATTTACTCCACTGTTTGCTGCATCCTTCACTGTTCGCTCACCATTTTTTTGCTGCCTCCTTAACTCTGGTAGAAAATTTTGTAAAATCATGAGTTTGGGGGAGGGGGTGGTTTTTAAAAGAAAATAATCATAAGAATAAAGTTTACATTTGTCTCTATCTCCTTTTGTGATGATTCCATTAGTGAAACCTCTTCTTTTGAGAATCACCAAAATATATAATGGGTGGCACTGAGTGGTTTCCAAAGCTTTGGGGACACCCCTGGAAACCATGTTAGATAAGAAACTAATCTCATGGAAAGTGTTCTTATGAGGATTTCCATTCCACAGGTTATCATATCCAAAAACCATATAACATGAATGCATTATATTTTATGCTCTTCTAAATATCAATGCAATGCCTAATTCTGTGCATGGTCAGCAGAATGGAGCAATGTTCCATATGCCAGAGGACCCTCCATCGTGAAAGAGACCAAGGGAGGCTGTGGATATTATTTCTTTGCAACATCAGAGACCCTTGTTAATAAATTTGTGCGACTTTCATCAGCAAGCCTCAGCTGTAGGACCAGGGAATGTACCACACTCAGTGGGTACTGTATCAACTAGCCTCTGTCTATCATTTGAGGATGAACAATTCAATTCTTCAATACCATCTGCAATGAGAGGCAATGCATCTTATACCCTTCATTTTCTAACAGATCATATAGCATCACAGTTGCAAAAATAGAAAGAAGAGCTTGATCAATTTTTGAGGGCACAGGCAGATCAGTTGAGGCAATCTCTTGAAGAGAAGAGGCAGAGGCATCTATCTATGATTTCTATGATTGAGGAAAGCGTCTTGAGGAAAATAAGTGAAAAATATTCGGAGATGGAGAAGTTCAATCTTAGAAACAGAGAACTAGAGGAGGAGGTCAAATAGCTGAAACTAGAAGCTTGCATATGGCAGAGAAAAGCTAAGCATCAGGAAGCCATGGTGAAATCCTTGAGAAAAACTATTTTGGTTTTACTATATTGGTTCAGATATGGATTGTATTTAGTGCTCTATTTTGATTATATGCATCCTTACTAGCTATATACATGAGAGAAATTTTCATATTTGTGTATAATCGTTTGGATTCATATGGATGTACATTAATATTTATTTTTTAATCAAAATTTGAATATTTTATGTATTTTTGGGTCATACTATTTTTTCTGGTTGACACTAGTTTCCAGTTTTAGAAGTCCACTGGTCTGGTTCTAATAACAATGAAGCAAACAGGATTCCCCTTCCTTACTCATGTCAGTAAGGAGCTCTTGTCTAACCCATTTTTGGCTCCTAGGTGTAATTATCTAAGTGAACATACATCTCCCTATGTGGCCTTGATATGTGCACATTATATATCATACATGTGGCATTTTCAACAAAATAATTCAGAACTTTCCTCATCTACATTGGAGGAATTCCAATTCCAATAGTCCAAACTCTCATCTCATAAAAAATAATGTGTAAAAAGGTGAGGATAAAGTTGAATAGGTTCTATCAGAAATTTTGATGCCAGATGGTCTAACATCCACAAAAATTCCTGCAACTTTTTCATTCCAACCTAATTTAGTTTCAATCATTACAGAACCTAAATTTCTCATCTCTAATCCACAATGAACCCAGGAAGTCATTCAAAAACAGGCAGAGATCATGATTTCTTTCCTTGAAATGTTAATTTTTCGACAAAAACATTCAAAATTGGAACAATAAGGTAATAGGGCTAATTATTCATGTAAATACAACAGTGCTTCTCATAACCACAACACGGAGATATCGGTTTTCCTATAGCTATCAATCTTTCAGTTCCCTAGAATACCACTTCTATTGTGGATGAATAATAATTCACATTCTTTCTTCTGAAACAGACTCAACTTTTGAAGCAAACAACTACAGTTAAAGAATATAAATGTACTAATATGTCCTATCAAATTAGTACTTGATTAAGATACCCACCCTATGAACCTGTTGAACCCTGTTCCCTTTGACTACTATGAGCCTCTGATGCTAAATGGTGGGATGATTTCCATCTATATTTATTGTACTTATCTCTTACTGGGAGATGTATAACAATATTTGTCCTCTTGATGCTCTCAGACTTGCTAGCAAACATTTCAGTTTGTGTATCCACTTTCTCATGTATTTGACTGTGAGATGACTTGGAACTGCTTCTAATTTAATGACCTTTGGCATTCTTTTTGCCACTAAATAAACCACTTTCAACTATGTTGCTTTTAAAAATTGTGTCATCAACCTCCACTGATATTCCATCTTTAACTGAACTTTTTGTTTTGGGAGGAGAAAGTAATTTATTCCCATTTGATTTTTGAGACCACTCCTCTTCATTGTTTTCATAAATCAAACTATTTAAGTCCTGACTTGGTGTTGAATTATCTTCTACTTTCATTTCATACAGAAATATATGCAAACTGTTATTCAATGCCCCTATTTTACCATTTGACTGAACTTGTAATCCTTTCTTCTTAACAATTTTTTTATTTACTAATGAATTTTTTGAGGCCTTTTTTCCATATTCCTTTGGCTTCATCATTTGATCCTTTCCACTTTTAAATGTATTTTCAACTAAACCCTTGGATATGGATTTAGAATATTTTGGCTGAATGGACGGGAATTCTTCGTCATCATCTGATTAAGGGCAAAGGCATATCATTTCTTGTTGTGAAGGGAGTCTAGTAGCAGCCCTAAGTTTAGTCATCTATTCCTGCTCTGTTTCATCCCTCCTCCTCCAAAACTCTTGAAAAACATCACCAAGATCATTAACCTGTTCTCCAAAAGTATGAAACAGATATGTAATTGAATGCAATCAGAAAACCACTTGAATTAATGATATACATAACCATGTGACCAGGAAAACCTGGTAACAGTCTCCACGACATGTAGCACATCTGTAATACAAATTTCCATCTACTTGGAATTGTTGATACTTTTCTTCACTGCATTGAAATCAAAAACCACTCAATATAGGGAATTAAAGAGTTATGATAGTAGCAATCATGTTACAATCCCAACACAGGCGATCAAGAAAAACTAAACATATGAATAATATAGGCATCCGTGGACAAAAAAAGAAGAAGAATAGTGTATAAGGTAAGAAGCTTGCAAATCAGTATGAAAAATATTGCTAAGGAATTAGGAACTATCAAAATTTTCCTGATTTATTCTCCTTGCTTACTGATCTGTTGTTGAGTCATTCCAAGTTTTCCCAACTTATAATGCAAATTATTGAATCACTAATCTTAAGTCACACCTCACTCCAATTGAATAACTAGATAATGACAACAGTCTTACCTTTAAGATTTTTCCAGTCTAATTTCTTTAAAATCCTACCAGAATTCATTGAAAATGGAAATTTGATGGGTAACGTTGCACAATCTAAGTGTCCTAGGAGTTTTTTAGGGTGTTGAATCTGAACAAATCCAATGGGTGGAAATGGAAAATAGTACTGCAGTGATGAACATGTCCTTTTTAGGACAAACTAGCGAGTCAGTTATTCTCAACCCACTTGAAACACTAGCTCTATGCACTTCCTCAATGCAAGCATCATTAGACACTGTAATTTCCATTTAAATTAATCCAACTTTAATATTTTTTACTTTCATCATTTGCACCAGTTGGTTTCTGATTGATTTTGATTTTCCTTTCTTTTTTGCATGGGATTGAATAAATTTTGTATTTATTTAGATGATTTATAGGTTCTGATCACTAAGAACCTGTAAACTACAGTTGGGCAAGATGAATGAAGAATTTTAGAAGCAAGTTTCATTTTCAGTGGAGACCTCAATCATTGAAGAGAGCCATCGACTTGAGTCATCAATTGAGAAGCACCTTGAAAGACACCTTGAAAGATATACTGACAGAATGCACGCGGGACTTAAGGATATTGTTAGCAGAGCACCTAATGTCATGCAGCATATGGTGATGCCAGTATCTAAAAATGACTTATTTATAGCACTCTATCAAAATGTTGGCAAAGAAATATCATCTCAGGGACCTGTAATTGCTAAAGAAATTTCAAAAAATTCTGATAGAATTGCAATGGCTATAGCAAGAAACATGTCACAGTTTAATCTTGTTTCCTTTATAATTAGTAATTACCTTTCACACAACTAATGTACCTTATTTTTCTTCCTTTCAAATTTTGATCCATTAGAGAAAGAATATTTTGAGAACACGCTTAATATTTAGACAATGATAACTGAACACATGAATTCATGTTTCCTGTTGAGAGATTTTCCTCATTTTTGTTGCTCTGTCCTACCTACGCGTTTTCTAGTGTTCAACTACACTTTCAGTCAAATGATTTCCTATATTTCTTGAGCCTCCTAATTAAGGAAATTAATTCTTACAGTGTTTTTTGTTTGTTGCATTTTCCTATTATGGAAGAAGCAAGAAATTAATTGTGATCTACTAGAGAAATACATTGATTCTTCAATAGGAATGCATATCTCAAGAGAACCATTGGCTAAATTTGGCTCTCAAACATTACAGGTTTAGTAAGTGAGGTATCCTCCTCACATTATGTATATTTAAAATCACATTTGCAAACATTACAATGCATATCAACCTTTGGCATTTGTATTTATTAAAGGTTCTATGCTGCATGGTTTATGAGATTACTGTTTTAAATATTTAATTCAATGAACATAATGTTTGTTTCCATTCGTGATGCATCCTTTTATTTTTCCAAGTAAAAACATTGAGGAGACCCAAGGGATGCTTCCCCACATTCCTAGATGGCATCCCTAGTAAACCTGTCAGTATATACTAGTGTGCTTAATCCAGTGTTATTCAAACTGGGCATCAACTGGCTTGGAACTAGCCAAATGACCAGCAACATTGGCGACAATTGGCTTAGCACCCCTTGGGATAATTCTACCCATGCAAACCTTATTCTACCATTGGATATCCATATCAATGGTTTGTGTTCTTTAAGAATACCCTCTTGTGACCTTTGAACTTCAATGTAATTGTCAAGATACATCAGTAAAACCTTACATGTTTGAATTATGGGCGATTAAATAGGAATTTTTGTACATATGTAGATGAACCCTTCGGTGTGAAGATAGAGGTGTCCTAAATTTAGAAAAAATACATTTCATTTTACTGTCTTTAATGTGTTTATAGAATGCTCATGTTGTCATATCAAAAGCTTGATGAATTGATAAATTGAATATGAAAGGTAAATTGAACTTTGATAGATAAGCCCCCAAAGGATTAATATGGTTCAAAGTTGTACTATCCCAAGAGTATTACGTGGACATGTAATTTGAACCAAATCTGCCTTAAAAAAAATTCTATAAGACTAGATCTGCAACTTCTGGAATTTAGCAATTACTTTCATAAACAAATTTGGGACAAAATTGGTTGTTATTACGACCATCATCACATATTGATTGGGCTTGTGGCTGATCCAATTGATAAGAGGAAACTTTTCTGAATGCATTATTTTCATCCTATATCTAAATATGTTCGTGGTTCTCCTTTTTGGGTGTTTTTCTAAGTTATGAGTACCTCAAGATTAGAAGCATCAAGCTATTTGGTAGGTCATGTTTAGGAAGCTCTGTGCTTGTTCCAGCAGGTATGACTGCAAACCAAATGAATGCACAAATTTTCCTTCTAAATTCTATAAGAACTTAATTTAGTCTTGTGCAGTGACCACATCATGGAGAATGATAGTACATGTAGATAATTATCATTGGGGAAAATGTGCAAATAACCCCTTACGAAGGACAGGTAATTGTCTAAGCCAACACGAATGAATGCATTATTTTCATCCTATATATGAATATGTTGATGGTTCTCCTTTTGGGTGTTTTTCTAAGTTATGAATACCTCACTATTAGAAGCATCAAGCTCTTTGGTAGGTCATGTTTAGGAAGCTCTGTGCTTGTTCCAACAAGCATGACTGCAGACCAAATGAATGCACAAATTTTCCTTCTAAATTCTATATGAATTGAATTGAGTCTTGTGCAGTGACCACATCATGGAGAATGGTAGTGCATGTAGAGAATTATCATTGGGGAAAAGGTGTAAATAACCCCTTACAAAGGATGGGAAATTTTCTGAGCCAACACGAATGATTATTTGATCCTTGATTTGAGAGTTTCATGGTTGAATACTATCTATAACTCAACAATTTTGTAATGGTTCTATATAGTGGCTCTTCTTTGATAACATAATACTGTAAGATGTAAGAACATTCTCTTACACACTTTCAAATATATATGGAAAAAGTAGGGCCAGTAACAAGCCAACTCAGTTCATTTATTGGATTTTTGGTCTCCATTGATTCTATACCACCAACCTAATGGCACTGTCTCTGTCAACACATACTTTGATTGCAGGCCATGTTTTGGAAAACGATTCATTTGTTTTCTGCCAATGAATAAGGTACATAAAATATTCCTGTCAAGATTGTGGATGACAAAGTAGATCTTATTAAATGAACAAATAGATAGTGGAATATTGCATGTTATATGGGGTAGATGTTATGTTTGCTTGAGTGGCTCACTCTTTGATTTGTTGGCTCTGTTGGCTCTGGGTTGAATTTAATTTATCTTTCTGCCTTTTTAGCTTTTGGGTGGGGAGCAGGACAGAGTAAATTTCTAGTGATTGGGTAGGGGTGATTTTCCTTATGGTCAATTTTGTTTTAATATATTTGTCAATATTTTTTTGTTAAAATGATCAAAACAGGTATTAGAATTTCTAAACCAATAATCCAATTGGATTCTAGAAGTGTAGAAATGGTAAAATTTGAAATTCTTACCATGGTGAAAAAGATGAAATTTATTCTAAGTATCCTCTTACAATAAGTATCTTTCGTACCTGCATTTGAATTGGATGGAAAAGGTATGAAGTCTTAATTATCTGCTGCATAATACAAAGTGCCCATCTTCTTGAATTTGTCTCTATTTTTCAGATTTCAAAATATTTCCAAAATCAACTATCTAAATAAAATAAAGATGGTAATTTTAATTTTCTTCTATTTCTATGCAATGGTAGAAATAATAATAGCCAATTAGTTTCTTGATATTATTTAGTTTCAAATTTTATCCATGAATTTGTCTTTGGTTTTCAAATTTCAAAATATTTCTAGAATCAACGATATAAATAAAATAAAGATGATAATTTGAATTTTCTTCTATTTCTATCCAATGGTGGAAATACGGATGGCCAATTAGTTTCTTCATGTTCTCTATTTTCAAATTTTATCCATTCTATATTATAGAGATTATAACTGATTTCTTGTTTCTAGTCTCTATCCCTTTAGAATTATATAGTTTAAATAATTTCTTGTTTCAAATGGCAGAACCATCTATAGACATCAAATGCAGAGAGATTGGAGATGTATAGAACCCTCAATTTGCAGAAGCTATCACATGAGACTTTTCTTCATGCAGTTCAGAACGAATTCATGCCATACCGAATGATAGTGCAAGCCATGTGCATACATCAATTGTAGGCAAACCGTACACCCACTCCTCAGATCACCAACCATACACCCACTACTTAGATGACAAGGCAGCCACCAAGAAGCAGTAGCACTAGGGCTCTCACATTAGAAAAAAAACATCAGCAACAGCAAGAAACCATCTCCACATGAAAGTAGAAAGTGTGAGGACCAAGATTCTTCTCTAGGCTTTCTATTGAAACAGAATTCATTCATTGGCCAAGCATCCAATTTGAAGTCTGATATGGAGGAAACAAATTCAAGACCTAGAAACCTTGAAGAAGAGATAGCATGCATGAGGAAAAAAATTCAATGGTAGCATCAGAGAAAAAGAAAATAACAGTGACAGTGTGACTGCAGAAGGTGAGTTCTTTGATAAATTACCTAGAGAATTCTGGAGAATTTTGAATGTCACCATCAGCACCACTACCTCTGATGCAGATCATCAAATAAAATCTACTCTAGTTGTCCTTGGAAGTGAATGGGTAGAAAAAGGAACTTCGGTTTTTATTGTGAAGAAGAAAATTTGAGAGTGCATTGGCTGGTTAAGTTTCCCTCGCAATGCAATAAATAAAAAGAAAATAAGAAACCAAAAAAATTGGAAAATGAATGGAAGTCTGTCAGACTTCATCATCGGAGATCCAATTTAAACAGACACCTGATAGACAAATTCATAGATATTGAGTTTTCCAAAATTCAAAAAACAATGAATACAAGCAATGGGACTACTATACAACTACCCATTGCAAAATTATTTTCTGGTGAATCTTACCCAAAATCAACTCTAATAATTTGGTTTCCTAGAAAATTAATAGCCAAGGTTTCCCATCTTGAAGAGGAAACCTATGCCCTACTCGGTTTTGAGTGTTGGGTGCACATGCAAGTATTCAAGTGTGCTGTAAGTATAAGGATTCAGTTGTGGAAGGAAATGCTTCTTCTGTGATAGCAGATCCCTTTGTGAGCCTAACTTGACATGATAAGCTCTCTGTGGTGATAAGCACAACTTGAACCTCTTATTATATGGTAATAGATACCAAGGCTAGTGTGACCACTGGCTTTAGTCTGTTGCAGGAAAGTTTTATGGGTTCCAACCTCTTCCAAACTGGATGCTCTTGATGTTGCTCTCATGTTTGGAGAACGCAATGTAGCTCTTTTCATTTTCTAGAAGAGGGTAGCTTTGTCCCCCACACCACTGCATGAAAGAGAAGAAATGCCATCCATCTAGGTTAGCATGGGAGAAACCCTTCCAACGAATGTTTTGGGTGAGTATGAGATCGATGTCTCCATGAGATCAATGTTGGAAATAGTGATTACAAAAGCTAGAGTTTTGAGATTATGGAAGTTTACCTCCAAGTTAATTGACCCAATTTCAGCAATTCTAGTAAGAAGTTTAATTTGGCCATTATGAAGTTCATCTAAGTTGTGCTCCATGTGCCATGATAGGGCTGCCTTTCTCATCCAACTTCCAATATTTCCTGTGGCTTTAGTTTTGGTCTCTACTTGTATTCTTTTTATGATTTATATTCATGGGAAGTTGTGGGGTAATTTTTTTGTGATTTATTACCTGGCAATATCCGAACTTTTTCCTCAACACTCTTATGCTTGAATTTTTGTTGTGCTTTGTGTTATGGCCTAAATCTACCTCAGGCTGAAAGAAGGCAGAGTTCAGGGTAACATCAAACCATGCTCAGTCTGGTAGCTAGCCCTACCAGATCAAGAGAGGGCTCTCTCCGGGTCAATCTCAGCAAAGATAATCAATAAGGCTTGAGATGACTTGAAATAAAGGCTAATTTTAGGCTAGGTATACAAGTAAAAGAGTTTGATTTTGATTTTGGGGGTTTTGTTGGTGTTGGCCACCTATAAAATTTGTTCCATCAAAAGGTGGCCAAAACATTTGTTCAGCCTCCAAGAGACAGTTTATTGATAAAAGTGTATCTCTTGAAGCCTCTGGAAGACATCATATCCTTGTTTCAATCTTCATTGCTCTTCCCATTTCAAGCCCAGAAAATTCTGCTCAAAATTCTATGAGAAAGACTGTTGCAAAATCCCCTTCTCCCACTCAGAAACTAACCTTCATATTTTCCCATCATCTTCCTCTATTTTCCATTTCCCTCATCTCCCCCTCATAAAATTGCCTTTGCAAAGTTTAAAACCCCTTTTAAAACTCTATCAAAACCTTCAATTACCCTTTGAAAACCATTGAAAATCATAAAAAACATATGTTTGTGCATAAGGGTTTAAGCCCCTTTGGACTATGTTTTTAACCACTTCTGATCATATGCCTACACCCTGGGACCAAGTGCCAACTCTGGGGGTGTTTATCGCATCATAAATATCCAAGTGCACTTGTCTTGCCATATTCCAAAGTTGCGATGCGATGAGCCTTTATACTTTATAACCTGATGCGATCAGCCTCCTTTGTTATCAACTCTAGATTTCATGCTTTCTTTGAGAAAAACCAAGAGCTAAAGTCCCAGCGCCCATCGCATCGCATAAATCAAATGGGTTGATTGAAAAGCCCATACCAGATCTCCCGATATGCGATTAGCCCCCTCCTCTTTAAGCCCTGGCCATATGTTTCTCCATCCGCCCAACGGCCCCGCAATCGGGCACCAAGCCACTTTTCCTCCGCCCAAAGTAGAAATCATTGTTTTATATTTAAACTTTGGGTTTTTATGGTTTTCCAAAGGGTTTTTTGCAGGTCCGAAGTGCGAGCAATCTCCACCATTGAAATCAACCTACAGATCCGACGGTGCGGAACTTATCAAACCCAATGGACCCCGCTAGCCATGCGCCATTTTTCCAAAAACCATATGGTTTTCATCGCACCGCCTTCGAGCGGAGGGCAGTTTTTTCCCGATGGCCAGCGATGCCATACATCATGTGACATGCGTCCTGGACACTATTCCAGAAACCACCATCCAACGCGCATAATCGTTCGGACCAGAACGCCCAACGATATTGCGTCCGATCTGGGCCCACTCATGCAACAGTGATCGCTTGCCGAAGTTGTCCGATGGTTAACGAAGATGCGCACACAATAACCAGGCTATCGTACATGTGGCAACGGCATCTCCGCCGTCGATCTAATCTGCAGATCGATGACCCACAATTCATCACCCGACCTCTCCGTTTGACTTTCAAATTTTGCTCCCGACCGTCGATCTTTGCACGATCGACGGGTTAGATTCAATTTTCCTTCGCCCGTTCCACGATCCCTCCTGATTAATCTCGACCGTTGGATGATGCCATCCAACAGCCTTGCTCCTTCCACACTTCCTATGAAGTATTCAAACTATATACGCAGGATTTTATAACTTTTGTTTGTATTTTACAGAGTTTAATGTTTTTCCGCCATACTAAGGAAAATTCACAGGCTGAGGGTGACGATCCTCTTGCCTTCGATTCATCAGGGAAATCATTCACAGGGGTTTTCAATTTCACATATCATCAGTGTTTTATAAGGCTTCGATGTCGTTTCATCTCTGCGCAGCCCTGCATATCAGTAAGAAAACCATGGATTTAACACAGTCAAAAGGTATCAGTGTCGAAGACCAAAATGTATCAGAACAGAGGATTAGAGAAAATTTTACAGGGATTACGTCTAATATGCTTATCAAAAGCCTAATCCCCAAATAAAACATAGTTTACAGAAAACCTAAATTGTTTTATCAAGCAGGAATGCCTCCACCGCCAAAATCTGTGGAAAATTGATTCCTCAGCTACCATAGTGACACCTGTGCCTGAAAATATTCAATCAGAAGCTGAATTTAATGATCAGGAACCTACAGCCTCATAGAAAATCAAAGGCTGCCGAACAAATAATACTAATCAAGGGTCTTATCTCCAAATTGTGGGAAAAAATATTTTAAAGGTTAAATAACAGTCCAGAAGCAAATATTTTCAATCATTAGGCCTTGAAAGACACAATCAGAGTTATGAAGCGGAGTTATAAATGATTACATTCCCACCTTATGCCTTGCCTAGTTCCCAAAGGCCAGGAATTGCATTGATTACATAATTAATAATACTTGACCCTTGGGAAAGCCTCCCACCTCTTCATTCTTCTATAAATACTTCTGTAGAAGATGAGAAAATGTTGGTCTCTAGACATCTGAATATATGTAATAGTTTCTGAAGCTATTGATGCCTTGTTTGCACCTTGAAGATACGTAAGCTGATATGAGAAGTTTGAAGTTGTAAAGACCCACTGGGCTTGCTGATTGTAACTCGTTTGAACATCAAATACAAGCTGATGATTTATGGGATCTTGATTTTTGTCAATGGTGATTTGTTCCTCACTGTCAATTGTTATTTTGCTTAATGTTTCCACTTTGTTCATTTTCTCTGATAAAGAGCAGCAAACATAGAGCTAGGATTTACTCTCAACAGTACCCTACTCTTACTTAAAGCTTTATTGTCTATGTTTTCATCATTCGAAAGTTCTCTTTGAAGAGTACATTAATACAGGTTGGTTTAAAGGCACTTGCCTGATCTAAATTGCTCTTTGTCACTGTTATCTATGGTTTTCTTATTGAATATGTTGAAAGCAGGGTAGTTTAAAGGCACTTACCTAATCTTAAGCTTTTCAACTGTTTTGAAAATTTTCTCTTATTAAAATTACTTCAATGCAGGTTGGTTTAAAGGCACTAACCTGATCTCAGAATACTTTTATGTTTCTCTCATTGAATATGCTGAAAGCAGGGTAGTTTAAAGGCATTTACCTGATCTTAAGTTGTTCAAATTTCTTTTAATGTTTTCTAACTGAAAGTACTTCAAAGTAGGCTAGTTTAAAGGTATTAACCTGATCTTAGAATACTCTTATGTTTTTCTTTAAGTACATGCTGAAGCAAGATAGTTTAAAAGAACTTACTTGATCCTAGGCTATTTACTATATCATCATTTGTTTGTTCTTCATTTCCTATCTCTTTCATTCCATAAAATCACCTTAAGATATCCTTTCACATAAGTGAATTGCCCCATGGATCCTGCTTGAACCTTGTTGTCCAATTAAAATCCTCCTATGAATCCATAGCCCAATGGGTTAAAATTGTCTTTTCCTTTCTGTCAGCCAAATCATTCTTTCATCTACAGATACCTTCACCCTTCATTTTTGAAACTTCCTTCACCTTCATCATGTCCTTTCCCAACCAAAACAAAACAAACAAAATCCAAGCTCTTCATAACTAGCCTAATATCATAATTTCAGCTATTAAAGATCACATCTTTAAACTCATTCATAGAGATATCACTCTATGGATTCAGGAGGGCTAGATCCTAGAATCCCAAAGTTGGTTGAAATAATTTTGCTTCTACAATTTTATTCTTACCAATCTACTAAAATTACAGATTCCTAACATTTCTGGCGACTCCACTGGGGACTCCAAACCCTATACCTTTGTTGTGTTCTCCCACACTCTTAGACAGAGTCTAGAAAGGGCCATGTAGCCTCTGGATCTCATCCTCTTTCAGGGGTGACATGTCTGGTGAATGCCCTCCCAGTCAATCTCTGGTTTGAGTTCCTAGAAAAAGCTTCATAAAACCTTGAGAGTAAAAATCAGCCTTTTCAAGCACTACCCAAAGAATGTTCATCATGATAAAACTTGTTTGAATCAGTGACAAACTAGGTAAACCCTAGGATTCTCCTAAGACTTTATCCAACCTTGAAAATCAGTTGTCTTAGCCATAAGAGTAGGCTTTCTTTGTCTCATAACCATAGCTAAGTTTTGAAACAGAGTTAGGATATTCTTAAAAACCACTCAATTGAAAAAGAACTCATAAAACCTAAAAATATTTCAGATTGGTATCAAATAAACATGGTGGTGGACCATAAGACCTTTTGCCTCGGAAAAGAGCTAAAAACTTCCACTTGGCGACTCCACAATCCTGAGCAGACCTTAAGACTCCACTAGGAAGAACCCTTATCATTGTAATATTTGTCAAACTCGGTCACAAGACTGTAGGATTGAAATTTTTCCAAAACAGAGTAGTTAACCTCTTAAGGATTTTCATACCTGGTTGAACTTATCTTATTTATTTGGATTTGAAAAGACACAACATAGTGGCTTCTAGAAATATTCACAATAGAGCCTATCCTGAACTTGATCCACCTAAGATAGTTGATAACCCAGAAAGTATCCTTAGGAAGTCTCCTAAGATTAATTTATCAACTTTTTTCAGATAACCCTTGAGAGCTAATTTAGTCCTTGAAAATCTTTCAACTCTACAACAATCTCAAGTTGATTTAGTAAATCCATTCAGAACTAGGTCTCTTGGTGATTTAGATCAGTTAGATTATGAGTCTTCACTATCATCCCCGAAAACAAGTTAACATATTGGTAGCAGAGAGACAACACCTCCTGATTTTCATTTTCTTCACAACTTAGGTGCCCCTCATCCAAGATCAACTCAGCAGTCTATTCCTGGTCCATCCACTTCTGCTCACCCTACATCCACTATTCAAACCACCCCACTTCAGCCCACTGTCCCTCTTGTAAATCCACCCCCACCTCCTACCATGGCCGCATGGTATGCTCCCCTAGTCCTTCCTGTACCACTAGTCAATCTTCCACAGGACTATCAGTCCAAAATTCCATTATATGATGCTAACAATGCTACAACTGCATCACAACATGTGGATAAGATGAATGCCTACTTTGACAGAAATGAAATTGATGATGATTCCGTCAAAATTAGGTTATTTGCTCAGAGCTTAGGGGGAGAAGTGAGGAAATGGTTCAAAGGTTTAACCCCCCATAGTATCCGTGATCTGAAAGCCTTCCATCAAACATTCTTAAACAAATGGGAAGTAAAGAAAAACCCTCTCCAAGTCCTTTCTGACTATAAAAATATCCATAGAGACACCTGGGAAAGTGTGCAAGGATTCAATAGTGTGTATAATGCACTTTCCCCAGAACTAAAACCTCCACAAGGCTCATATTTAAACAAGTTTCCCGAATGGTTTGACCCTGAGACGGCATATCAGCTGAGAGAGAGAGATTTTGCAACTCTTGAAGATATGCAAAAAGGTGCTCTTTCTGTGGAAGTCAACTTGATGGAGAAGAGAGCAAGAATGAAAACTGAAAAGAGAGTATCCTTCAGAGAGGAAAATGTCCCTTCTACTTCCAACTCAAAGATGGAAAGAATGATGGAGGAGATGATGAGGAAAATTAGCATCCTTGAGAGAGCACAAGCAAGTCAAAACCAAACTGCTCCTCAAAACAAGAACCAGATCCAAAATCAGAATTTTAGAAGGAACCAATCTCCAAACAAACCTAGGGAAGATGATCAACAAATCACTCCTCCCTTTCATCAAAACTATATAAGTGAGGTTGAGGAAATATAGGAGATAATATAGGAAGACGATATCAACATGTTGGGAGTAGATAATGATGACTTTGAGATTCATTTTGATAAGGAACAAGGTTTTCATACCCCTTATGATGACAACAAAGATGATAATGCAAGTTATTTTCAGGACATGGAAAATGTCATCATAGAGCCTCAAAAAGAATATGACCTTAGAAGAAAAACTAGTCAACAAAATCCCAAAACCAAAACCTCTGACAAAAATTCACAAAGCAACACTACAACCAAGCCTAAAATTGTCAAACAAAAGGATAAAACAGAAGCTGTGAATAGAGATAGAGATAGAGAGAAAGGCACTCAAAATAATGAAAAACAGAGTGCGGACATTAGTAGTACTACCACTTCAGCTAGTACTCTTGTTAAGACCATTTTGTCAAAAACGAGTAGAAAAAATCAACAAATTGATGTTACTGATAGACTGGGAGCTAGTAAGGCTGAGACAAGTTCATCAAAGAACCAGATCCTTTTTAGCCTAGAGCAGGAAATTTCAAATATCAGAATCTCTGTTCCCCTGACTGAGTTAGCTGCCCAGAATGTATAGAGGACCCAAATTTTGAAGGCTTTAAATATTGAGGATAATAATGACTCAGTCAATATTAATGATGACTAGCCAGAGTTCATTTTTGGTCCTAAGATTGAAGGTATATATCAAGAGGGACCTGTACCTCCCTTTTATGTGAGTTTTAATGTTCATGACAAGATTCTGCATAATGCTATACATGACTCTGGAGCCTCACACAACCTTATTCCAAAGGTGATAATGGAAAGGCTAGGATTAGAAATAACCAAACCCTACAAGTATTTATATTATTTTGATTCAAACAGAGTAAAGTGCCTTGGCCTGATCAAAGACCTTTGTGTGACTTTGACCCAAATCCCAGCCAAGTGCATGGTGATGGATGTTGTGGTGGCTGATGTGCCTCCTAAGTATGGCATGTTATTTTCAAGATCATGGGGTGCCAAGCTGCAAGGTACCATACAGATGGACGGGACATATGCCACTATTCCTGTTTTTAGCCAACTCAGAAGACTGTACAGAGAGTCACACATGAAATTCATGGTCAGTAGCCTAGAAAATCCTGAAAATTCTCCCATTTATTCTGTCCATACTGACCTAGATTCGTTTATTTTTTGCAATAATGAACCCACAAAACAGTCAGAGCCAGAACATAGTGACTTAGATAAACAGTTAGAGACCCCAAATCTAGAAATAAATGTAGTTCTAGATATGGAAGAAAACGAGAGAGAAACTCTGGAACAGCATGTTGAAACAACCGACCAGAGTGAACAAAGCTAAGATGGAAAACAACAGACTGCCCCTCATGCTCAACTCCATGACAAATCTGAGGAGGTGAAACAAATACAACTAAGTGCTGAGATTTCACAACAACCCTTGAGCACGTTGGTTGAAGAAGATGAAACCGAAAATAGTCCTCTATGGAGTATCTATTTTGATGGGTCATGCATTAAGAGTAATGCTGGTGTAGGTTTCTAGATTATCAACACTGAAAACAACCACATAGAAAACATTTCCTGCAAATTAACCTTTCAGTGTTCCAATAACATAGCAGAATATGAATCCCTTCTCTTAGGCTTACATCTATTAAAAAAGTTAGGAGCCACAAGAATTAATGTGTATGGGGATTCAAAACTAGTCATTAAACAATTCAATGGGGAATATAACGAAATCATCCCAGGCTTAGAGCTTATCTAAACGATGTCATGGACCTTTTAAAAACTTTTAAGGAGTCCAAATTGATTTTTGTTCCAAGAAAAAGAAATATTGCTGCACACAATTTAGCTTTTGCGGCTAGAACATGCTTAACGCCATTTGAAACCAAAGACTGTACAACTCAAATTAAGTTTAGACCAGCAGTGCCAGATAATGAAAAATATTGGCAGGTCTTTGAAGGTGACAAATAGATAGAGGATTTTTTGTTGGGCAAGAACGAATTTGAGTCATCTGATTCAGATTCTAAATCTGATGAAAATCGCCTAAACAAAAAGTCCCCTGAAAAAGAAAAACCATCTGGTCCCTTAGAAATCAACATGTTAAATAAAGAACTTGACACTCATACTAAAGAATACAAGGACACCAAAAATGAAGACATTTAGGTATTGTCGTCAAAAGACAAGAACATACCTAGGGGGCTAGCACCATTAGAATACCTCTTTGATTTTAACGATGTAGCAAAGACGCCCATAATAGAATACACAGAGTCTGAGGTTGAGGAATGCAACATAGGCACCGAGGATCAACCAAAAATGATTAAATTGGCTAAGTCCTTGTCACCAGACATGAAAAGGAAATAGGTTGACCTGTTTAAAGAGTTTGTCGATGTGTTTTCCTGGAGCTATGAATACTTGAAAGCCTACGATACAGAAATCATCTAGCACAAGATCCCTTTGAAAGAAAACCAAAAACCCTTTAAGAAAAAACTGTGTAGAATTAATCCAATACAACTGCCTCTAATAGAAAAGGAAATCAAGAAAATGTATGAGGCAGGAATCATTGTGCCTGTGAGGTTTTCAGATTGGGTTTCTAACCTTGTAGCCGTGAGGAAAAATATAGGAGAAATCAGATTGTGCATTGATTTCAGAAACATTAACAGAGCCTCATTAAAAGACAATTACCCTTTACCCAAAATGGAACACATTCTACAGAGGGTAGTTGGTTCAAAGAGGATTTCTCTAT
Organism: Pinus albicaulis; assembly: GCA_034641835.2. Classification (NCBI taxonomy): domain Eukaryota; kingdom Viridiplantae; phylum Streptophyta; class Pinopsida; order Pinales; family Pinaceae; genus Pinus; species Pinus albicaulis. The sequence goes on from CM076573.1 coordinate 22,074,058, forward strand.
TAGATGGTTTTTCAAGGTATAACCAGGTTTTAGTACTCCCAGAAGACCAACTCAAGACAACTTTCACCACTCCTTGGGGCACTTTCATGTATGTGAAAATTCCTTTTGGATTAATGAATTCTAGGGCCACTTTCCAAAGGGCCATGGACATTGCATTTTTAGAGGAGATAGGGCACTTCATTGTAATTTACCTTGATGACAAAACAATTTATTACAAATCCGATGAAGAGAATCTAAAACATTTAAGAAAATTCCTTGAAAAGTGTAGAAGGTTTGGGTTATCTCTAAATCCCAAAAAGACAGTGTTTGGCCTTCAGGAAGGTAAACTCCTTGGCCATATCATATCAGAAGAAGGGATTAAAATAGATCCAAATAGAGTTGAGGGAATACTACAAATTAGCCAACCAAGGAACATAAAATAATTGTACTCCTTTATTGGAAAGATTAACTTCTTAAGGAGGTTTATTCCCAACTTAGCAGAGCTCCTTAGAAACATGACTAATGTGCTCAAGAAAGATGTAGGCGTGAAGTGGACTATAGAAACCAAAAATCCTTTGAATTGGTAAAACATGCACTCACCTGGGCACCAGTCCTAATCAGCCCAGACTTTTCAAAAGAGTTCCTTATTTTCTCCTTTTCCTCAGAGCATACTGTGGCTACAGTCCTGTTGCAGAAAAACCCAGAAGGATAGGAACAACCCATTGCTTTTTTCAGCAAGGCTTTAAGGGATGCACCCTTGAAATATAACATAATAGAAAAACGGGCATATGCTTTGGTAAAGGCCTTAAAGGACTTTAGGGTGTATATTCTACATTCCCACATCATTGCCTATGTACCCAATATAGTGGTAAAAGACATATTTTCCCAAGACCCAGATGGAAAGAGGGGTAAATGGATTGCTGCTATATTAGAGTATGACTTGGAAATCAGACCAACCAAACTTATTAAAGGTCAGGGCTTAGCTTAATTAATGGCTGAATCTAATCTACAAGCCCTTGACATTAACATGGTAGATGCCTTCGATGAACAGGAAGAATTACCTGCTCCCACTGTCGAAAGGCAGTTTCAAAACTCACCTTGGTACACTGATATCTTGTATGTGCTCACAATCTTAATGCTCCTCCTAATTTATCAAAAAAAAAGGCAAGGTTTTTGAAATTGAAAACTAGGAACTATTGCATTTTAAATGAATGTTTATTTTGGAAAAATGCTGATGGTTTATTGCCTTAAATGTTTTCCTGAAGTTGATGCAGAAAGGATCAAGCATGAATTCCATGAAGGAGAGTGTGGAGGCCATCTTTACTGGAAAACCACAGCCAATAAAATCCTTAGAGCTGGCTATTACTGGCCCACCCTCTTCTAGGATGTCCACAAAATGATAGTTGCCTGTCACAAGTGCCAGATTTTTCAAGGCAAAAGAAAACTTCTTCCCTTACCATTACAACCTATCACTGTTGAAGCTCCTTTCCAACAGTGGGGCCTAGATTTCATAGGGGAAATCCATTCGGCTTCGTCTGCCCAACAAAAATGGATTCTCATAGCCACTGACTACTTCAAAAAATGGATTGAATCCATCCCTTCTAGGAATGCCATAGATTTTTTCATTATAAAATTCCTTGAAGACCATATCTTGTCTAGATTTAGATGCCCTAGGAAGATTATTACTGATAATGCTGCTGCTTTTTGTTCCAAAAAGATGATTGATTTTTGTCACAGGTATCAGATTACACTTGGTCATTCTACTGCTTACTACCCTCAAGGTAATGGGCTAGCATAATCATAAAATAAAATTATGGTGACCATCATCAAGAAGCTGCTTGAAGAGAACAAAAAATCATGGCATAACAAGTTGGTGCATGCTCTGTGGGTAGACCGATTGACCACAAAAGTCCATTGCAATGTCCCCTTACCATCTTGTTTATGGAGCAGATGCAGTGTTTCCTACCAGCCTAGTTGTACCAGTAATAAAATTAATCCAAGAAATATAGTCAAAAGAGGACAGTATCATTAGGAGGATCATTCATACAATACATCTCCAACAGACAAGGGAAGAGGTTTACAATAGGGCTTAGAAGGTGCATGAAAACATAAAGAAGTTGTTCGACAAAAGAACAAAGGCTTGTGTTTTCAGCATTGGAGATAAGGTACTCAAATGGGATTCCAAAAGAGAGGATAAGGGTAAACATGGTAAATTTGACAGTCTGTGGCAAGGTCCTTACATCATCCAGTCCATCGTTGGTCCTAATGCCTTTTTTCTGCAAGAGTTAGATGGCACAGATTTGTTTGGGGGTCCTGTCAATGGAAGGGTCCTTAAGAATTACTACTGCTGAGTTTGATTTTAAAGCTTTCATTTCCATTATAAATACCATTTTATTTTTTCAGTCTCATAAAAGAAAAGGTACAAAAACAATAAAAAGAAAAGAAAAGAGGGCCGATTGTGAAAACAAGAAAGGTACAGCCCCATACCAAAAAAGAGAAATAAATTCTGAAAGTGTGCAAGCTTAAATGCCACTCCTAAATAACAGACTTCTAATTAGTCAAACTTTTTAATCCTGACTAATTAGTTTTAAATTTACTGCTGATAGGATAGTGAATTTGATTTTCCAAACTGTTTAATCTTGGCTTATCAGTGGGTAGATTAGGATAGAAATGAAAGGTTCAAACATGTTCAAAACCTGAACCTCGGTTTCCAAAGAGAGATGAATCAAATATGTTTTATTTTCTGAGTCAGAAAGATGTAAAAATATGGTTCTAATCATCTCAAATATGAACCAGAGAAAAAGGAAAGACAGCTCAATAAGAGTCAAATCAGAGCTGTAAAAAAGGTGAAGGAAGTGCAGGAACTTTTAGATCTTAAGCCTTCATCATTTTTGTTTTAAAAATTTTCTGCAAAATAAATGTCTATGTGCAGCTTGTTTTTATGCCATAGATCACAGCAAGTCAAACAACTTAATCTTGACTTGACTATTTTTAAATTGATGTTTTAGAATTTAGAGAATGAAAATCTATTGGAGAGTTTAATCCCAACAGATGGTAGATTAGGTAGAGAATCATATGGGCTCAACTGCTTAATATGAGTTCATGGAGGAATAAGGAGTAGAAATAGATTAGATTTCCTGCTTTCAAAAGGATAAAATGTTGTGAAAATATTTTTCCAATCTAAGTGCACTCTAATGAAGGAAAAAATGTTAGATCAATAGGATTGGGTAGGTAGAAAGTTGTATTGATGAAGATCCGTTGCTTTGTTGGTTGCTAATATGTTTTCAGAAGATCATCCACAGAAAGAAAGGCAACCCAATGGATTAGGCAACTGATCAGCCTCCCAGAGAACATAATGGAGTAGGCACAGGTCGACCTCCCAGAGAATGTAGGTCTGAAGTGCTTGATGCCTTCAAGAAGGCACCATCCCCAAGTGGAGCCACTGTTGGCCACCTATAAAATTTGTTCCATCAAAAGGTGGCCAAAACATTTGTTCAGCCTCCAAGAGATAGTTTTATTGCTAAAAGTGTATCTCTTGAAGCCTTTGGAAGACATCATATCCTTATTTCAATCTTCGTTGTTGTTCCCATTTCAAGCCCAGAAAATTCTGCTCAAAATTCTATGAGAAAGACTATTGCAAAATCCCCTTCTCCCACTCAGAAACTAACCTTCATCTTTTCCCATCATCTTCCTCTATTTTCCGTTTCCCTCATCTCCCCTTCATAAAATTTCCTTTGCAAAGTTTAAAACCCCTTTTCAAACTCTATCAAAACCTTCAATTACCCTTTGAAAACCATTGAAAATCATAAAAAACATATGTTTGTGCATAAGGGTTTAAGCCCCTTTGGACTAAGTTTTTAACCACTTCCGATCATATGCCTACACCCTGGGACGAAGTGCCAAATCAAGGAGCATTTATCGCATCGCAAATATCCAAGTGCACATGTCTTTCCATATTCTAAAGTTGCGATGCGATGAGCCTTTATACTTTAGAACCCGATGCGATCAGCCTCCTTTGTTATAAACTCCAGATTTCATGCTTTCTTTGAGAAAAACCAAGAGCTAAAGTCCCAGGACCCATCACATCGCATAAATCAAATGGGTTGATTGAAAATTCCATACCCGATCTCTCGATATGCGATTAGCCCCCTCCTCTTTAAGCCCTGGCCATATGTTTCTCCATCCGCCCAACGGCCCCGCGATCGGGCACCAAGCCACTTTTCCTCCGCCCAAAGCAAAAATCATTGTTTTATATTTAAACTTTTGGTTTTTATGGTTTTCCAAAGGTTTTTTTGCTAGTCTGAAGTGCGAGCAATCTCCACCGTTGAAATCAACCTATAGATCCGATGGTGCGGAACCTATCAAACCCGGTGGACCCCACCAGTTGTGCGCCGTTTTTCCAAAACCATATGGTTTTCATCGCACCGCCTTCGAGTGGAGGGCAGTTTTCGCCCGATGGCAATCGATGCCATACATCGCGTGACACGCGTCCTGGACACTGTTCCGGAAACCACCGTCCATCGCGCATTATCATTCGGACCAGGATGCCCAGCGATATTGCTGTGCGCCGTCCGATCTGGGCCCACTCATCCAACGGTGATCGCTTGCCGAAGCTGTCCGATGGTTAACGAAGATGCACACACAATAACCAAACTATCGTACATGTAGCAACGACATCTCCTCCATCGATCTGATCTGCAAATCAACGACCCACAATTCATCACCCGACCTCTCCGTTTGACTTTCAACTTCTGCTCCCGACCATCGATCTCTGCGCGATCAATGGCTAAGATTCAATTTTCCTCCGCCCATTCCACGATCCCTCTCGATTAATCCCGACCGTTGGATGATGCCATCCAACGGCCCCGCTCCTTCCACACGTCCTCTGAAGTAGTCAAACTATATACGTAGGATTTTATAACGTTTTTTTGTATTTTGCAGAGTTTAATGTTTTTCCGCCATACTGAGGAAAATTCATAGGCTGTGGGTGACGATCTTCTTGCCTTTGATTCATTAGGGAAATCATTCGCAGGGGTTTTCAATTTCACGTATCATCGGTGTTTTATAAGGTGTCGATGTCGTTTCATCTCTGCGTAGCCCTGCATATCAGTAAGAAAGCCATGGATTTAAGACAGTCAAAAGGTATCAGTGTCGAAGACCAAAATTTATCATAACAGAGGATTAGAGATAGTTTTACGGGGATTACATCTAAGATACTTTTCAAAAGCCTAATCCCTGAATAAAACAAATTTTACAGAAAACCTAAAGTTTTTTATCAAGCAGGAATGCCTCCACCTCCACAATCTAGGGAAAATTGATTCCTTAGCTACCATAGTGACACCTGTGCCTCAAAATATTCAATCAGAAGTTGAATTTATTGATCAGGCACCTACAGCCTCACAGAAAATCAAAGGTTGTCGAACAAATAATACTAATCAAGGGTCTTATCTCCAAATTGTCGGCAAAACTATTTTAAAGGTTAAAGAACAGTCCAGAAGAATATCTTTTCAATCATTAGGCCTCGAAAGACATAATCAGAGTTATGAAGGAGAGTTATAAATTATTACATTCCCACCTTATGCCTTGCCTAGTTCCCAAAGGCCAGGAATTGCATTGATTACATAATTAATAATACTTGACCCCTGGGAAATCCTCCCACCTCTTCATTCTTCTATAAATAATTCCTTAGAAGATGAGCAAATGTTAGTCTCTGGACATCTGAATATATGTAATAGTTTCTGAAGCTACTGATGCCCTTTTTGCAACTTGAAGATACATAAGTTGATATAAGAAGTTTGAAGTTGTAAAGACCCACCGGGCTTGCTGATTGTAACTGGTTTGAACATCAAATACAAGTTGTTGACTTATGGGATCCTGATTTTTGTCAATGGTGATGTTTTCCTCACTGTCAATTGTTATTTTGCTTAATGTTTCCACTTTTTTCACTTTCTCTGATAAAGAGCAGCAAACATAGAGCTATGATTTACTCTCAACAGTACCCTACTCTTACTGAAAGCTTTATTGTCTATGTTTTCTTCATTTGAAAGTTCTCTTTGAAGAGTACATTAATGCAGGTTGGTTTAAAGGAACTTGCCTGATCTAAATTTCTCTTTGTCACTGCTATCTGTGGTTTTCTTATTGAATATGCTGAAATCAGGGTAGTTTAAAGGCACTTACCTGATCTTAAGCTTTTCAACTGTTTTGTAAATGCTCTCTTATTAAAATTACTTCAATGTAGGCTGGTTTAAAGGCACTAACATGATCTCAAAATAATTTTATGTTTCTCTCATTGAATATGCTGAAAGTAGGGTAGTTTAAAGGCATTTACCTGATCTTAAGTTGTTCAAATGTCTTTTAATGTTTTCTAACTGAAAGTACTTCAAAGAAGGCTAGTTTAAAGGTATTAACCTGATCTCAGAATACTCTTATGTTTTTCTTTAAGTACATGCTGAAGCAAGATAGTTTAAAAGAACTTACTTGATCCTAGGCTGTTTTACTATATATTCATTTGTTTGTTCTTCATTTCCTATCTGTTTCATTCCATAAAATCACCTTAAGAGATCCTTTCACATAAGTGACTTTCCCCATGGATCCTGCTTGAACCTTGCTGTCCCAATAAAATCCTCCTATGACTCCATAGCCCAATGGGTTAAAACTATCTTTGCCTTTATGTCAGCCAAATCATTCTTTCATCTGCAGACACCTTCACCCTTCATTTTTGAAACTTCCTTCACCTTAATCATGTCCCTGCCCAACCAAAACAAAACAAACAAAATCCAAGCTCTTCATAACTAGCCTAATATCACAATTTCAGCTATTAAAGATCACATCTTTAAACTCATTCATAGAGAGATCCCTCTCTGGATTCATGAGGGCTAGATCCTAGAATCCCAAAGTTGGTTGAAATAATGTTGCTTCTGCAATCTTAGTCTTACCAATCTGCTAAAATTACAAATTCCTAACATTTCTGGCGACTCCACTGGGGACTCCAAACCCTATACCTTTGTTGTGTTCTCCCACACTCTTAGACAGAGTCTGGAAAGGGCTAGGTAGACAAAGGATCTCATCCTCTTTCAGGGGTGACATATTTGGTGAATTCCCTCCCAGTCAATCTTTGGTTTGAGTTCCCTAGAAAAACTTCATAAAACCTTGAGAGTAAAAAGAAATTTTTCCAAAACAGACTAGTTAACCTCTTAAAGATTGTCATACCTGGTTGAGCTTATCTTGTTTATTTTTGGGTCTGAAAAACAGAGCATAGTGGCTTCTAGAAAGATTCACACTAGAGCCTATCCTAACCCTGATCCACCTGAGATAGTTGATAACCCAGAAAGTATCCTTAGGAAGTCCCCTAAGATAAATTTGTCAACCGTTTTCAGATCACCCTTGAGAGCTAATTTTGTCCCTGAAAATATTTCAGCTCTACAACAATCTCAAGTTGACTTAGTAAATCCATTTAGAAATAGGTCTCTTGGTGATTTACATCAGTTAGATTCTGATTCTTCACTATCATCGCCACAAACAAGTGAACCTCTTGGTAGTAGAGAAACAACACCTCCTGATTTGCATTTTCTTCACAACTTAGGTGCCCCTCATCCAAGATCAACTCAACAGTCTATTCTTGGTCCATCCACTTCTGCTCACCCTACATCCACTGTTCAAACCACCCCACTTCAGCCCACTTTCCCTCTTGTAAATCCACCTCCACCTCCTACCATGGCCGCATGGTATGCTCCCCTAGTCCTTCCTGTACCACTAGTCAATCTTCCACAGGACTATCAGTCCAAAATTCCATTATATGATGCTAACAATGCTACAACTGCATCACAACATGTGGATAAGATGAATGACTACTTTGACAGAAATGAAATTGATGATGATTCGGTCAAACTTAGGTTATTTTCTCAGAGCTTAGGGGGAGAAGTGAGGAAATGGTTCAAAGGTTTAACCCCCCATAGTATCCGTGATCTACAAGCCTTCCATCAAACATTCTTAAACAAATGGGAAGTAAATAAAAACCCTCTCCAAGTCCTTTCTGACTATAAAAATCTCCATAGAGACACTGGGGAAAGTGTGCAAGCTTATTGCACTAGATTCAATAGTGTGTATAATGCACTTTCCCCAGAACTAAAACCTCCACAAGGGTCAGCTTTAAACAAGTTTCCTGAAGGGTTTGATCCTGAGATGGCCTATCAGCTGAGGGAGAGAGATTTTGCAACTCTTGAAGATATGCAAAAGGGTGCTCTTTCTGTGGAAGTCAACCTAATGGAGAAGAGAGCAAGAATGAAAACTGAAAAGAGAGTATCCTTCAGAGAGGAAAATGTCCCTTCTACTTCCAACTCAAATATGGAAAGAATGATGGAGGAGATGATGAAGAAAATGAGCATCCTTGAGAGAGCACAAGCAAGTCAAAACCAAACTGCTCCTCAAAACAAGAACTAGAACCAGAATCAGAATTTTAGAAGGAACCAACCTCCAAACAAACCTAGGGAAGATGATCAACAAATCACTCCTCCCTTTCATCAAAACTATATAAGTGAGGTTGAGGAAACAGAGGAGATAACAGAGGAAGATGATATCAACATGTTGGGAGTAGATAATGATGACTTTGAGATTCATTTTGATAAGGAACAAGGTTTTCATACCCCTTATGATGACAACAAAGATGATAATGCAAGTTATTTTCAGGACATGAAAAATGTCATCATAGAGCCTCAAAAAGAATATGACCTTAGAAGCAAAACCAGTCAACAAACTCCCAACACCAAAACCTCTGACAAATCTTCACAAAACGGCACTACAACCAAGCCTAAAATTGTCAAACAAAAGGATAAAACAGTAGTTGTGAATTCTGATAGAGATAGAGAGAAAGGCACTCAAAATAATGAAAAACAGAGTGCGGACATTAGTAGTACTACCACTTCAGCTAGTACTCCTATTAAGACCATTTTTTCAAAAACGAGTAGAACAAATCAGCAAGCTAATGTTGCTGATAGACTGGGAGCTAGTAAGGCTGAGACAAGTTCATCAAAGAACCAGATTCTTTTCAGCCTAGAGCAGGAAATTTCAAAGATCAGAATCTTTGTTCCCCTGACTGAGTTAGCTGCCCAGAATGTATATAGGACCCAAATTTTGAAGGCTTTAAATATTGAGGATAATAATGACTCAGTCAACCTTAATGATGACCAGCCAGAGCTCATTTTTGGTCCTAAGATTGAAGGTATATATCAAGAGGGACTTGTACCTCCCTTTTATGTGAGTTTTAATGTTCATGACAAGATCCTGCATAATGTTATGCATGACTATAGAGCCTCGCACAACCTTATGCCAAAGGTGATAATGGAAAGGCTAGGATTAGAAATAACCAGACCTTACAAGGATTTATATTCTTTTGATTCAAACAGAGTAAAGTGCCTTGGCCTGATCAAAGACCTTTGTGTGAGTTTGACCCAAATCCCAGCCAAGTGCATGGTGATGGATGTTGTGGTGGCTGATGTGCCTCCTAAGTATGGCATGTTATTGTCAATATCATGGGGTGCCAAGCTGTAAGGTACCATACAGATGGACGGGACATATGCCACTATTCCTGTTTTTAGCCAGCTCAGAAGACTGTACAGAGAGTCACACATGAAATTCATGGTCAGTAGCCCAGAAAAGCATGAAAATTCTCCCATTTATTCTATCCATACTGACCTAGATTCGTTTATATTTTGCAATAATGAATCCACAAAATAGTCAGAGCCAGAACATAGTGACTCAGATAAACAGTTAGAGACCCCAAATCTAGAAATAAATGCAGTTCTACATATGGAAGAAAACGAGAGAGAAATTTTGGAACAGTGGGTTGAAAGAACGGACCAGAGTGAACAAAGCCAAGATTGCAAACAACAGACTTCCCCTCACGCTCAGCTCCATGACAAACCTGAGAAGGTGAAACAAATACAACTAAGTACTGAGATTTCACAACAACCCTTGAGCACGTTGGTTGAAGGGGACAATAACCAAGACGAAACTGAAAATAGTCCTCTGTGGAGTATGTATTTTGATGGGTCATGCACTAAAAACAATGCTGGTGCAGGTGTCTGGATTACCAACACTGAAAACAACCACACAGAAAACATTTCCTGTAAATTAAACTTTCAGTGTTCCAATAACATAGCGGAATATGAATCCCTTCTCTTAGGCTTACATCTATTAAAAAAGTTAGGAGCCACAAGAATTAATGTGTATGGGGATTCAGAACTAGTCATTAAACAAGTCAATGGGGAATATAACGCAAATCATCCCAGGCTTAGATCTTATTGAAACGATGTCATGGACCTTTTAAAAAATTTTGAGGAGTCCAAATTGATTTTTGTTCTAAGAAAAATAAATATTGCCGCACACAATTTAGCTTTTGTGGCTAGAACATGCTTAACGCCATTTGAAACCAAAGACTATACAACTCAAATTAAGTTTAGACCAGCAGTGCCAGATAATGAAAAATATTGGCAGGTCTTTGAAGGTGACAAACAGATAGAGGATTTTCTGCTGGGCAGGAACGAATTTGAGTCATCTGATTCGGATTCTAAATCCGCTGAAAATCGCCTAAACAAAAAGTCCCCTGAAAAAGAAAAACCATCTGGTCCCATAGAAATCAACATGTTAAATAAAGAACTTGACACTCATACTGAAGAATATAAGGACACAGAAAACGAAGACATTGAGGTATTGTCGTCAAAAGACAAGAACATACCTAGGGGGCTAGCACCGTTAGAAGACCTCTTTGATTTTAACGATGTAGCAAAGAAGCCCACCGTAGAATACACAGAGTCTGAGGTCGAGGAATGCAACATAGGCACCGAGGATCAGCCAAAAATGATTAAATTGGCTAAGTCCTTGCCACCAGACATGAAAAGGAAATACGTTGACCTGTTTAAAGAGTTTGTCGATGTGTTTTCCTGGAGCTATGAAGACTTGAAAGCCTACGATACAGAAATCATCCAGCACAAGATCCCTTTGAAAGAAAACCAAAAACCCTTTAAACAAAAACTGCGGAGATTTAATCCAATACAACTGCCTCTAGTAGAAAAGGAAATCAAGAAAATGTATGAGGCAGGAATCATTGTGCCTGTGAGGTTTTCAGATTTGGTTTCTAACCTTGTAGCCGTGAGGAAAAAGACAGGAGAAATCAGATTGTGCATTGATTTCAGAAACCTTAACAGAGCCTCCCTAAAAGACAATTACCCTTTACCCAAAATGGAACACATTCTACAAAGGGTAGTTGGTTCAAAGAGGATTTCTCTGTTAGATGGTTTTTCAGGGTATAACCAGGTTTTAGTACTCCCAAAAGACCAACTCAAGACAGCTTTCACCACTCCTTGGGGCACTTTCATGTATGTGAAAATGCCTTTTGGATTAATGAATTCTGGGGCCACTTTCCAAAGGGCCATGGACATTGCATTTTCAGAAGAGATAGGGCACTTCATTGTAATTTACCTTGATGACATAACAGTTTATTCCAAATCCAATGAAGAGCATCTAAAACATTTAAGAAAGGTCCTTGAAAAGTGTAGAAGGTTTGGGTTATGTTTAAATCCCAAAAAGACAGTGTTTGGCCTTCAGGAAGGTAAACTCCTTGGCCATATCATATCAGAAGAAGGGATTAAAATAGATCCAAATAGAGATGAGGGAATACTACAGATTAGCCAACCAAGGAACATAAAAGAATTGCAGTCCTTTATTGGAAAGATTAACTTCTTGAGCAGGTTTATTCCCAACTTAGCAGAGCTCCTTAGAAACATGACTAATATGCTCAAGAAAGAAGTAGGAGTGAAGTGGACAGTAGAAACCAAAAAATCCTTCAAATTGGTAAAACATGCACTCACCCGGGCACCAGTCCTAATCAGCCCAGACTTTTCAAAAGAGTTCCTTATTTTCTCCTTTGCCTCAGAGCATACTGTGGCTGCAGTCCTGTTGCAGAAAAACCCAGAGGGACAAGAACAGCCCATTGTTTTTTTCAGCAAGGCTTTAAGGGATGCACCCTTGAAATATAACATAATGGAAAAACATGCCTATGCTTTGGTAAAGGCCTTAAAGGACTTTAGGGTGTATATTCTACATTCCCACATCATTGCCTATGTACCTAATATAGTGGTAAAAGACATCTTGTCACAAGACCCAGATGGAAAGAGAGGTAAATGGATTTCTACTATATTAGAGTATGATTTGGAAATCAGACCAACCAAACTTATTAAAGGTCAGGGCTTAGATCAACTAATGGTTGAATCTAATCTACAAGCCCTTGACATTAACATGGTAGATGCCTTGGATGAACATGAATAATTACCTGCTCCCACTGTCGAAAAGGAGTTTCAAAACTCACCTTGGTACACTGATCTCTTGTATGTGCTTTCAAACCTTAATGCTCCTCCTGATTTATCAAAAACAAAGGCAAGGTTTTTAAAGTTGAAAGCTAGGAACTATTTCATTTTAAATGAATGCTTATACTAGAAAAATGTTAATGGTTTATTGCTTAAATGTTTGCCTGAATTTGATGCAGAGAGGATCAAACATGAATTCCATGAAGGAGAGTGTGGAGGTCATCTTTACTGGAAAACCACAGCCAATAAAATCCTTAGAGCTGGCTATTACTGGCCCACCTTCTTCCAGGATGTCCATGAAATGATAGTTTCCTATCACAAATGCCAAATTTTTGAAAGCAAAAGAAAATTTCTTCCTTTACCATTACAACCTATCACTATTGAAGCTCCTTTTCAACAGTGGGGCCTAGATTTCATAGGGGAAATCCATCCTGCTTCGTCTTCCCAACACAAATGGATTCTCATAGCCACCGACTACTTCACAAAATGGATTGAAGCCATCCCTTCTAGGAATGCCACAGATTCTGTCATTATAAAATTCCTTGAAGACCATATCTTGTCTAGATTCGGATGCCCTAGGAAGATTATTACTGATAATGCTACTGCTTTTTGTTCCAAAAAGATGATTGATTTTTGTCACAGGTATCAGATTACACTTGGTCATTCTACTGCTTACTACCCTCAAGGTAATGGGCTAGCATAATCATCAAATAAAAGTTTGGTGACCATCATCAAGAAGCTGCTTGAAGAGAACAAAAAATCATGGCATAACAAGTTGGTGCATGCTCTGTGGGCAGACAGATTGACCACAAAAAAGTCCATTGGAATGTCCCCTTACCAGCTTGTTTATGGAGTAGATGCGGTGTTTCCTACCAGCCTAGGTGTACCAGTAATAAAATTAATCCAAGAAATACAGTCAGAAGAGGAAAGCATGATTAGGAGGATCAGTCAGACAATACATCTCCAGCAAACAAGGGAAGAGGTTTACAATAGGGCTCAGAAGGTGCAAGAAAACATAAAGAAGTTGTTCGACAAAAGAACAAAGGCTTGTGTTTTCAACATTGGAGATAAGGTACTCAAATGGGATTCCAAAAGAGAGGATAAGGGTAAACATGGTAAATTTGACAGTTTGTGGCAAGGTCCTTACATCATCCAGTCCACCGTTGGTCCTAATGCCTTTTTTCTACAAGAGTTAGATGGCACAGATTTGTTTGGGGGTCCTGTCAATGGCAGGGTCCTTAAGCATTACTACTGCTGAGTTCGATTTTAAAGCTTTCATTTCCATTATAAATACCATTTTCTTTTTTCAATCTCATAAAAGAAAAAGTACAAAAACAATAAAAAGAAAAGAAAAGAGGGCAGATTGTGAAAACAAGAAAGGTACAGCCCCATACCAAAAAAGAGAAAGAAATTCTGAAAGTGTGCAAGCTTAAATGCCACTCCTGAATAACACACTTCTAATTATTCAAACTGTTTAATCTTGACTAATTAGTTTTAAATTTTCTGCTGATAGGATAGTGAATTTGATTTGCCAAACTTTTTAATATTGGCTTATCAGTGGGTAGATTAGGATAGAAATTAAAGGTTCAAACATGCTCAAATATGAACCTAAGGTTTCAAAGAGAGATGACTCAAATGTGTTTTATTTTCTTGAGTCATAAAAGATCAAAATCTGGTTCTAATTAACTCAAGGTCTGACCCAGAGAACAAAGGAGGAACAGCTCACATAACAGTCAAAACAGAGCTGTAAAAAGGTGAAGGAAGTGCATGAACTTTTAGATCTTAAGCCTTCATCATTTTTGTTTTAAAATTTTCTGCAAAATAAATGTCTATGTGCAGCTTGTTTTTATGCCATAGATCACAGCAATTCAAACAACTTAATCTTGACTTGACTGTTTTTAAATTGATGTTTTAGAATTTAGAGAATGAAAATATGTTTGACAGTTTAATCCCAACAAATGGTAGATTAGGTAGAGAATCATCTGAACTCAACTGTTTAATCTAAGTTCAGGGAGAAATAAGGAGTAGAAATAGATTAGATTTCATGCTTTCAAAAGAATAAAATGTTGTGAAAGATTCTGCCAATCCAAGTGCACTCTGATGAAGAAAAAATGTTATATCAGTAGGATTGGGTAGGTAGAGAGCTTGTTGATGAAGATCCATTGTTTTTTATGGCTGCTAACATGTTTTCGGAGCAGAGTAAGATCATGCCAGCAAAGGAAGGACAGCCCAATCGATCAGGCACAGGTCAGCCTCCCAGAGAATATAATGGATATGGCACAGGTCAGCCTCCCAGGAGAATGCAAGTTTGAAGTTCTTGATGCCTTCAAGAAGGCACCATTCCCAAGTGGAGCCACTGTTGGCCACCTATAAAATTTGTTCCATCAAAAGGTGGCCAAAACATTGTTCAGCCTTCAAGGAACAATTTCATTATAGAAAAGTGTATCTCTTGAAGCCTCTAGAAGACATCATATCCTTATTTCAATCTTCATTGATCTTCCCATTTCAAGCTAAGAAAATTTTGTTGAATTCCATGAGAAAGACTGCTGCAAAATCCCCTTTTTCCCCTTCCTGCACTCAAAAACTAACCTTCACCTTTTTCCATCATTTTCCTCTGTTTTCTATTTCCCTCAGCTCCCCTTCATAAAATTTCCTTTGTAGAGTTTAAAACTCCTTTCAAAACTCTATCTAAACCCTCAATTACCCTTTGAAAACCATTGAAAATCATGTTTTTATTAATAAACCTTAAGCCCCCTTGGGCTAAGTCTTTAACCCTTTTCTTCCATACACTCACACCCTGGAACTAAGAGCTAACCTTTTTCTGGCGCTTATCGCATCGCAAACACAAGAGCGCAAGTCTTTATGCCATTATAAAATTTCGGATGCGATCGCACGATCGCATCGCAATATTCCAAAGAGAAGATTAAAGGCGCCCTGGCCCGATCCGTGATTTGTGATTCCCCCGATGCATCTCCTGCCGTCGATTTGATCTGCAGATCGACAGTCTATATTTTATCGCATCGCAAATCTTCCAATGGGTTGATTGAAAATCCCGGGCCCAAAACTGCGATTACGATTGGCCCTTGTTATATAAAGCCCCGGGCCCATTGTATTCCGTAAGTCCAAAGGCCCCACAGTCGGGCGCTTATCCTATATCACATATATATCTCGTCGAAAACCATAAAAAAACCTTTGTTATTTGTAAACTTCGGGTTTTATTTTATTTTATAAAATTCTCCGTCGGAGCGATTTCTCTATAAATCTACACCGTCGATCTAATCCATAGATCGAACAGTGCGGAATCCATATCCCCGGTGGTCCCCGCCAGCCATGCCCCGTTGCCCAAAAACCGCGTGGTTTTCATCGCACCACCTTCGAGCGGAGGGCGGTTTTTTTCCGAATCGCCAGCAATTCCATACACTTACCGCCAAGTGTCCTGGTTATTATTTGTGAAACCGCCATCCATCGCGCATTAAAGTTCGGACGAGGATGCCCAGCGATAATGACCACAGCCGTCGGATCCGAACCCGCTCATCCGACGGAGATCGCTCGCCGAAGATGTCCGATGGTTAACCAAGATACACACGTGATAACCGGGCTATCGTACAACGGCAACAACAACCTCCGCCTTCGATCTGATCTACAGATCGAGGGTCCACATTCCATCGCCCTATTTCCTCTGTTTGAATTTCAACCTCCGCTCCCAACCGTCGATCTCTGCGCGATCGACAGATCAGATTCAATCTTCTTCCATCCATTCTACGATTTCTCCCGATTAATCCCGACCGTTGGATGATGCCATCCAACGGCCATGCTTCCTCCACACGTCCTTTGAAGCAGTCAACCTATATATGCAGAATTTTATAATAGTTTTTTTGTATTTTGCAGGGTTTCGACATTCTCTCCGCCATAATTCAAAGAAGTTTCAGAGACAGAGGGTGACGATCCTCTTGCCTTCGATTCATCAAAGAAAATCATCACAGGGTTTTGACTCCACGTTTTTCAATGATCTGCGAAGGCATTGATGCCTTTCAAACCCTACACAGCCCTGTACATCAGCAAAAACACAGCAAGTCAATCACAAATCACAGAGTATCAGTGACGAAGATCAAAATGAACCAGAACCGAGGATGGAATACATGTTAACGGGGATCACGGCTAAGAATGTTTATCAAAATCCTAATCCCCGATTCAAAACACAAGTTAAAGAAGATCTAAAGGATCTTGTCAATAGGAACGCTTACACCGCCACAAAATGAGGCAAATTGATCCCTTTAGTTATCACGACGCCACCTGTGCCTCAAAATATTCAATCATAAGCTGAATTTATTGATCAAGCACCTACAACCTCACAGAAAATCAAAGGTTGTCGAACAAATAATACTAATTAAGGGTCTTATCTCCAAATTGTCGGCAAAACTCTTTTAAAGGTTAAAGAACAGTCCAGAAGCAGATCTTTTCAATCATTAGGCCTCGAAAGACACAAACAGAGTTATGAAGCAGAGTTATAAATGATTACATTCCCACCTTATGCCTTGCCTGGTTCCCAAATGCCAGGAATTGCATTGATTACATAATTAATAATACTTGACCCTTGGGAAATCCTCCCACCTCTTCATTCTTCTATAAATACTTCTGTAGAAGATGAACAAATGTTGGTCTCTGGACATCTGAATGTATGTAATAGTTTCTGAAGCTACTAATGCCCTGTTTGCAACTTGAAGGTACATAAGCTGATATGAGAAGTTTGAAGTTGTAAAGACCCACCGGGCTTGCTGATTGTAACTGGTTCGAACATCAAACACAAGCTACTGATTTATGGGATCCTGATTTGTGTCAATGGTGATGTGTTCCTCATTGTCAATTGTTATTTTTCTTAATGTTTTCATTCAATTCATTTTCTCTGATAAAGAGCAGGAAACATAGAGCTAGGATTTACTCTCAACAATACCCTACTCTTACTGAAAGCTTTATTGTCTATGTTTTCTTCATTTGAAAGTTCTCTTTGAAGAGTACATTAATGCAGGTTGGTTTAAAGGCACTTGCCTGATCTAAATTTCTCTTTGTCACTGTTATCAGTGGTTTTCTTATTGAATATGTTGAAAGCAAGGTAGTTTAAAGGTACTTACCTGATCTTAAGCTTTTCAACTGTTTTTTCTAATGTTATCTAATTAAAATTATTTCAATGCAGGCTGGTTTAAAGGCACTAACCTGATCTCAGAATACTTTTATGTTTTTCTTATTGAATATGTTGAAAGTAGGGTAGTTTAAAGGCACTTACCTGATCTTAAGCTTTTTCAAACTGTCTTTTAATGTTTTCTAACTGAAAGTACTTCAAAGCAGGCTAGTTTAAAGGTATTAACCTGATCTCAGAATACTCTCATGTTGTTCTTTAAGTACATGCTGAAGTAATATAGTTTAAAAGAACTTACTTGATCTCAGGTTGTTTCACTATATCTCCATTTGTTTGTTCTTCATTTCCTATCTATTTCATTCCATAAAATCACCTTAAGAGATCCTTTGACATAAGTGACTTGCCCCATGGATCCTGCTTGAACCTTGTTTCAAAATCCTCCTATGACTCCATAGCCCAATGGGTTAAAGCTTTCTTTGCCTTTTCTATCAGCCAAATCATTCCTTCACCTGCAGACACCTCCACCCTTCATTTTGAAACTGCCTTCACCTTCATCATGTCCTTGCCCAACCAAAACAAACAAAACCAAAACCCAAGCTCTTCATAACTAGCCTAATATCACTATTTCATATTTTAAAGATCACATCTTTAAACCCATTCATAGAGAGATCCCTCTCTGGAATCAGGAGGGCTAGATCCTAGAATCCCAAAGTTGGTTGAAATAATGTTGCTTCTGCAGTTTTAGTCTTACCGATCTGCTAAAATTACAGATTCCTAACATATGCCACCATCAAGCCAAAAGGAGCAAATAGTATTGATTTATGTGACGAGTTTTTCAAGAAGTCTTCGTCATGAAGGATCATGAGATCGACATCTAAATCTCATTAGTTGAAATATGAAGGATTTTAACACATCAAATGATCAAGTGCAAACTGCCGCAACGATCACCCATGTGAGGACTACAACAAATAAAATCAAGGAAATGCAATGTGAATAAGTTAATGGGCTATATTTTAGTGCATCAGTAGGATTTTCCCAAAATCCTTCAACGTCACTATGATTTTTTTTCTTTCGTCGTGTTAGTGTCAGAATATGCATTCTGCCATCAGTGATCAATATCTCTCTTTTCATTTTCATTTTAGGTGTCCCACTTTGAAATTTTTATGTCATTCCATTAGGTCATGCTAAAAATTGTTCACTGATGGTAGCCCTCCTCAATAAAACTTCACTCTCCCTCAGAAAATAACATTTGTTGACTCACTTTCATGTCTTGCTAAGCATAATAACACCTATGAAAAGCTCATTTCATCATGTCTTTTCTCAGTTAAAGTCAACCATGGAAGTCAGGTTATTCAAAGGCCTATTAGGTCATTAAGGTTTTGTTTTTCAAGGTCCAAAAATGAATCATTCCATCCCAATAAAGACAACAAACAAATATGAGACTGACTCAATGACATTCTATTTCTATATTTAGAAGACCATTAGTATGTAAACATTATATTTTAAAATTTGTAATTTTGATTTCCTATGATTTTCATATCAAAATGTTATTTTGATATGAAAACTAAGATGTAATTTAATTTTTATTTACTATGTAATTTTATGTTTTTTATGTGTAATATTTTCACTCCCTAGTTGTTAACTCAAAAGCACTCATGCCAAACTGGAGGAAGGAATTGGCAAACTCCATCAACTAATCAACTTGCAAAACAAAAAGTCAGAAGTCAAAGAGAATTAGTCTAAAAAATTGAAAGGTAAAGTGAAGCATAAGGAAAGTGGGTTTTTAAAGCATAAATCAAATCCACTTAAGTATAAAAGGCCTCAACACATCAAATCAAAGTTCATTTGCTTCATAAAGCCTCAAGCAAATTTTCCAAAGGTAAATTTTTTTAGTTTTAGGGTGTAATTGTACAAAACAGGGTTTGAGGGCATGTTTGGCCTGGTTGCTGCGCATTTGGCCTGGTCGATGCACGTTTGGATTGGACGCTACGTGTTTGGCTGAAATTGTTGTGTATTTCTCAATGGCGCTGCGCATTTGACAGGGACGTTGCGCTTTTTCCTAGTTGCTTCAAAAATTCTCTGCCAAACTTCAAAATCTCACAAATTCACTTCTAAACTTTCAACAGCAACTCTTCATGCCTCCAACAAGCTAGTAAGTAACACATTTGATTTACTCCATTTTATCAAATGTCATTTGGATGTGTGAAGTTTTCCTAAGGGAATTTGGTGTCTCCTTCCATTTTAAAACCCTAGTTTTCATTAAAACCAAATTTACACTTTGATTTCAGTCCCTAGCCTTCATATACCTTTCCTCATATCACATAACACTTTCTCAAATCCTTACACTGATATGCCCTTTCCCGAAACTATCATATCCTTCAAAACCCTAAGTCCTAGGTTTTCATTTGCCTAGGCTCCCTACACCCTACCTAAAATTGAATCCCCTATCCTAAAACCCCTCATAATTACTACCCCTGTCACTTCCCTCATATTACAAATCCCTATTCCTAAACTCCTCCAATTTCATCACACCAATCCTCACTTCATACACTCACATTCCATTCCACCATCTCCCTATGGTTTTGACACTAAGACACCTATGGAAGAAGAAAGAAAGGAGAGGAAGCCAAATAGAGGAGGAAGATAAATTGTAGGAGGAATACAGAATACAGAGAATGACATACAAGGAGGAAGGAAAACACTATTGCAAGAGATAAAATTGCAAGGGCAAAGCTTAGACAAGCCAATGCAAAAAGTGAAGCCTTGACCAAGCAAGAGGAGAAAAGGAGGCTAGATATACTTGCTAAGGTAAAAATCCATGCCTCAAACACATGATCAGCCATATTCCCACCGATTTTGACATTTTTTGTGAAAATTTTGAAAATCTGTGAAATTATGTGTTTTTGAGAATATTTTTAGCATAGTCAAAGTGTCAAACGTGCAGCACCTAAGAGGTTGCTCTCTTTTTGGGGGCATCCAATGAGAAAATGGACACCACCAGTAGATTCAGAATGATGAGGAAATCAACCCTGTGCATTTTCTAAGAATTTGGAGGAAAAATGGTTAGTTAAAAAGTTTAAAAAAAACCATCAAAAAACCATGTTTTTGCCTCATTTTTGGCTTGGTCGCTATGCATTTACCAGTCTTGGGAGAAGTGATTTTTTGACATCCAAATGGGCTTCATTTTAAAAAATGAAGGTAGCTTTGGAAATTATACTTGAAGGGCTTTCCAACAATCCATCTTGGAGAAAAATTGGACACTGAGAAGGCACCCAAATTCATCCTTGAACAGAGAGGGCGTGTTTGACCAAGAAAGGGCCCGTTTGGCAATCTTTTGAAATTTTCTGAGTTTCACTCCAGTTTTGATTTTTATCTTGGTAAATGATGATTTTACCTATGTAAATGATGAAAATAAATGTAATTATCATGTTTTTACTATATACTAGGGTAAATACATTAGGTTAAAACTCATGATGAGGTGCAATGAATCAGTTTGCAAAAAGTTAGGGTTGAGTCACTTTGACCACCCTACACTCTAGGTTTCAGTTTAGACTTTTGTAGATCAGCTCCTCCTCTTAGGGATTCGACTCCTGAGGTTGGGAGAGGTTGTTTGAGGCCTATATCATGTAATTTTTTACTCATTTTCAAAGGTTGGAATCAGTTTCATTTTTGCTAGTTGATCAAGGAAACTTGTACTCAGTTTTGGCCAAGCTAATAAAGAGGAGTTGCAGCTACATTTATGGGATACATATGGTATTGAATATATTTCATTGTTTCTTCTTCAGTATCATATGTTTGAAATTATTATGTTCATTTTAACTTTCATTTCTATTTTATGATATTTTACAAGTTAGAAATTCAAAATACATGTTTGCCAAGCTCTGTTTTGGGTAACTGATCATATTTGTTCATTATCTTCTGTCTGAGAGAAATATATCTTTTATGATTTTCTCAGCCTTCTTACAATTTCAAGTCCATTCCATAACCAGTCTCTTCAAGTGATTTGCATTATACCTACCTTGCCGCATTGATCCATTCAACCTTAAATCCATTGCCCTGACCTAGCTTTCCTTGACCTAACTCCTTCACTCAGTGATTTCCCAACCAAAATAATTCAAAAAAACCCCTTGCACTCTATACCTAGCCTAAAAACCCTAATTTATCCAGCCCTCCTGGTTGTGACCCTTTTGGAGAGATCCCTCTCCGGATTTATAGGGCTAGTTATCAAGTCAAAAGCTTAATTTGTGGTTACCTCTGTCGGGATTCCTTCCTCAGCCTTGGGAATCTGACGGAGTGATAACATCTTGGCGTCATTTCTAGGGAACAAAGAGACAAAATTTTCCCTTGGTGTACGACAAATTTCCATTGGAAATTGATCCCTTGGATGATGGGATCGAGTTTCGTAAGGTTGCTTTCATAATTGCAATTCCTCAAAAGCAGATTTGGCTTCTTGAAGAAGGTATACCAGGTCTAATCTTCATCTAGATCCATTATCTCCCATCGAAGAACCTTAAAGAATCCTAAGAAGGAAAATATCTCAGCCAGCTTCAAGATCTTCAGAATCTCCTCCTAAAAATTTGGTAAGGCCTTTCTAATTACCTTCTGATTTGGTAGCCATTCAAAATTTAGTATTTGATACCAAATTTGAGTTATCATTGTTCATGACCAAATCCGAGACTGATTTGAATACAGTAGTCCCTGAACCTTGGATATTAGAGTTAAATCCATCATTATTTGAAGTTGTAAATGAGACTAATGTTAAGATCTAGAGACAATATTACAAGCTAGAAAATTTAGCCAATAACCTAAGTTATACTGTTGAAAAAGCCTATATTCAATACCAGCAAGAAACCCTTCATATCCCTGAAGTTTCCCAAACAGTAATTGTTTCATCATCCATCCCATCATCATCTCAACTTCCCCTCAATGACCTCCTCAGACCAATCTGTCCTTCATTCCACCCCTTCCACCATATTCAGGAGGAATTATGGCTTGTTTTGGACCTTTAATTCTCCCTGGTAATGTTGTTGATATACCTCAAGGATATGGTCAAAGGCTTCCCCTATTCGATGAAAACTCTAAAATCACTACTCGTCGGCACATGGACAAAATTACAACCTTTATAGATCTTAAGGAGTTAGAGGAGTTATATGCAGTTGATGGCAAGATGTGAATCATCGCACAAAGTTTTTCAGATGAAGTCAACTTTTGGTTTCGTGCCCTAGCAGCCAATTCTATTATGATTCTTGTTGCGCTAACTGATGCTTTCTTAGATAGGTGGGATGAAAAGAAAAACCCTTTACAAATCCTTGCTGAATATGATTCCTTGAGAAGTAATCCCAATGAATCAGTGCATGATTACAATTCTCGATACCTCAAAATCTATAATTCCATCCAAAATGAAATGAAACCACCTCCTATTCTAGCCCTTCTACGTTATTCTGATTCTTTCGACCCAGATATTCCCTACTCATTAAGAGAAAGAAATCCCGCCACCCTTGAAGATATGATAAAAAATTCAGTGAGCGTTGAAGCTAATCTATTAAGTAAAAAGTCCAAACTTAAAAATGAACGCAAAGTGACTATCAAGGAGGAACCCTCCACTTCAACCGATACTAAATTTGATGCCTTGATGAAAACCATGGAGAGAATGGTGGATAGGATGTCTATTTAAGATAGAAAGATTGAGCCACAAATCAGAAATCCGAACTTCCAAGGCCAGCAACAGCCTTAGTTCCGGATAAAGCAGAGAGAACAAAGAGCTCCTGAAACATAGCAGCAACAGCAAACAAGAACACCACTTCAACAGAACTATGCTCAAAGTGATGAAGAAGAAGAACCAACGGTAGAGGAGACCCTTCTTTTCACAGCTGATGGTCAGCCCATATTTCTCACCGAGGATGAAGAATATGTGGAGAAAACAAGTTCATCTAATGAAAAAAATCATAATGGCGAATGATCATGAGTTAGAAGTAGAATCTGATGATTATCAGAGAGGGTACCTAAATGCATTGAGTTCCCAACAAAGCCATTACTTCCTAAGAAGTCAGGATGTTACAATAACTCCACCTCCAAAGAAGACAGTTCAGCAGAAATAAGCACCACCGAAACAAGTTCAAAATAAGGGTAAAGAGATTATAGCTCTGAATCATAACATAAGCAATTAGCCTTCTACAAGTGCACCTATCAAAGAAAGAGATGTTCCAACAAAAGAACCTTCACCAAAAGATCATGTTGAGAAAAGGGATGTTATCGTAAAAGAGGTAGATAAAACTATACCTTTCAATCTAGAGTCAAAAATTTCTAAGTTAAAGGTGTCTATTCCTCTTATTGAATTGGTAAAATTGATAAATACAAAACTCATGTCGTCAAAACTCTAAAATTTGACCCCTCATCCGACATGGTTAATGTAGAGGATGATCAGCCCGAGTTAATATTTGGTCCCGCCATCGATTCCCAGTCTGAAGATAGTGAGGTCCCACCATTTTACCTCAGTCTAAAGTCCATCAATGCATTCTTCATAATACTATGTTAGACTCTGGGGCCTCCCACAACCTCATGCCTAAATCCATCATGGAGAATCTTGGCCTTGATATAACCCGCCCATGTCATGATCTACATTTTTTTTATTCTGGTTGTGTCTGTTGTTTGGGTCTAATTAAAGATATAGTTGTCTCCCTAGAGCAGCTCCTAGCAAAAAATGTCCTTATGTACATGGTAGTATGCTTTTGTCGAGATCCTGGGGGACCAAATTGAGAGGTACATTACAGTTAGAATTTTCCTATGCCACTATCCCTGTCTTTGGTCAAATGAGAAAACTATAGTGCAAGACTAAAATTAAATACATGATCACAAATAAGGAAAGGCCTAATAATCATCCTATCAACGTGGTACATACAGACTTAGAATCCTTCATATTGTACAATGATTTCAGATTAAATGATGTTGATTGTGAATTGGTAGAAATAGAGGATGTTCCTGAAGTTTCAGATTGCATTAGAAAAATGTTAGAGAAAGAGAAAGAGAATCTACCTACTATATCTTTACAACCACCAGAGAAGGCAAATGAAAGTTCAGAGCAGCATAAAGAATCAGATCGCCAAATTGTGTCAAATCATAATCAAGAGTTTTAGCACCTTGAAGAAGAAGAAGATGGTCTTTGGAGCATGGAATTTGATGGTTTCGTTGGCAAAGATGGAGTTGGCATTGGTTTATGGATCCACAACCCATGTCAACAGAAAAATAAGGTCCCAAATAATGTAAGGTTGTGTTCCTACAAACTAGCAATTGATTGTATGAATAATGAGGCTGAATATGATGCTCTCATTACCGGTTTGAAAATTATGAAGAAATTGGGAGCTAGGAGAATTGCAGTCTATAGTGATTCAGAGTTGGTGATAAAAAAAATCAAAGGTGAGTATCAAGCTAATCAACCAAGGATGAGCCAATATAGGAATGCAACACTTGACATTTTAAGAATGTTTTCAGAATATACACTTAAGGTAGTGCCAAGATTGCAAAATTTGATGGCTAATTCATTAGCTACTACTGCGAGTAATTTCAGATCTGCAATGCTTTCTAATAAAAAATTGAGATCCATATAAATCATAGGCCCCCCATTCCTGATAACTTGAAATTTTGGCAAGTCTTCTGGGACGATAAACAAGTGAACAATTTCCTTCAGAGTGAAGGAGAGTTTGAAAATTGTTCTATGGACGAAGTGTACGACAAGGATGACCAAGTTAGTGAAGTAGATCAAATTGAGATACTCCATCTCAAGGAAAATAACATTCTGAAAGGTCTCATACCTTTGGAAGATTTATTTAATCAAGATGATGTGGCAAGAAAACCAACTTTCGTTCCCACAGAAAAAGGAGTAGCTGATTAGCCGAAGTTCATAAAGCTCTCAAAATCCTTGCCATCAGAGGTAAATCCTAAATATATTGATTTTTTTACTGATTTTTCTGACATTTTTGCTTAATATTACTCAGATTTAAAGGTGTACAATCAAGATATCATTCAGCACACAATCCCAATCAAGCCAAATCAGAAGCCCTTTAGATAGAAGCTCAGGAGAATAAACCCAAAGTTGTTGCCATCCATTGAGAAGGAGGTAAACAAGATTTATAAGGCAGGCATCATTATTCCTATTGTATTTTCAGATTGGATTTCCAATTTGGTTCCAGTGCGGAAAAACACCAGTGAAATTCGACTTTGTATAGATTTCATAAATCTGAACAAAGTGTCGATGAAAGACAATTACCCGTTGCCCAAGATGGATCACATACTTCAGCGAGTTGTAGGAGAAAACAGGATGTCATTGTTGGATGGTTACTTAGGCTACAATCAGATGCTTGTACATGAAGATGATCAAGATAAGACAGCATTCACTACACCATGGGATACCTTTAAATATGCCAAAATGTCGTTCTATTTGAAGAATGTTGAGGCCACTTTCCAGCATGCCATGGACATAGCTTTTGGTAATGAAAAAGATGTCTTCCTTGTAGTTTATTTAGATGATTTGATTGTTTATTCAAATTCGGATGATGAGCATTTACACCATTTGAGAGTGGTGTTCCAACGATGTAGAAAGTTCGTGATTTCCCTAAATCCTAAAAAGCATTTGAGAGTGGTGTTCCAACGATGTAGAAAGTTCGTGATTTGCCTAAATCCTAAAAAGTGCCTATTTGCTACGGAAGAAGGTAAGTTGTTGGGTCACATCATTTCAAAAGATGGAACCCAAATAGATCACGCTAGAGTTGAAGCAATACAACAAATATATTTCCCTAGAAACAAAAAGGAAATTCAAGCCTTCAACGGTAGGATGATTTTCCTACGTAGGTTCATTCCCAACCTAGCAGAACATCTTAGAGAATTAACTAATATTCTGAAAAAGGAAAAAGATGTTAGATTGTCAGAAAATGCTCGTAAGTCATTCAGCTCGGTAAAATTTTCTTTGACCACTACTCCAGCATTGACAAGTCCTGATTATTCATTATGTTAGGGTCTTATAATAATAGGGTTCATAATTTTTTAATTGACTTTGATAGTCTTGTAAATATGTACATACCTTGCTTTCTACAAGTTGCTTTCCCATATTTTGAAAATGAAAAATAATAAAAAATGAAAAGAGGGTAAAATTCCTAAAAGAAAGATCAAAGGACTTAGAAAAAATAGACCCCAAAAGAAAAAAGAGATAAAATAAGACATGAAAGTAAGCAAGTCAAAATGCCACTACTATTTACTTTTACTGCAAAATAATGATTATGTGCAGATTTTCAATAAATTCCATAATCCATGATCAGTTAAACAATTTAATCTTAACTTTTCATGCTTTGAATTTCATGTTTTAGATAAAGAATAAAATATGTCAAACAGTTTAAACTTGACATATCACTAGATAGTTATAGAATAAATGAGGAGCTCAACAGTTTAATCTGAGCCCTCAAATGAAATAAGGTTAGACTTAGATAGTTTTTATGCTTTGAAAGAAAAATGGATTTAGGGTTGCAAGCTTAAATGCACCAATGAAAATGAAGTAAAAAATGTTAGAAATAACAATGGGTAGGTAGAAAGCAGTTACGCAAAGCATGTAATAAAGCATCATCGAGTAGAAGTTACTAATTTTCCCTCTCAATCATCTAATATTCTAAACCATTAGTTAAAGAGGCTCAAAGCATTTCTCTAACTTTTGTTGGGACCGGACCCAAGGCTCAATAACTTATTGGTTAAAAATATTGGATTTCCTACATAAAGCCCATTTTCATCAGCATATTCACCATTTCCCAATATTTTGATCCCTTTTCCTAAGTAAAACATCCTTTTTCTTAGTAAAAGTAAAAACCCTACTTGATTAATTTCATTTTCATTCAAAAACACTCAAAAACCCATAAAATGCATTTTTTTCTAAGTCTATGTGTAAAAAAAAATCAAAATCGGACAAAATTATGCTTTATTGTCTATTTTACACTTTACTTAGTGTTAAATTATGTATTTTAATTCATTTCCTACATTATACCTATATTTCATATCAATTTCTAACTTATATTATTAAATCCTTAAAAATATACCCTTCCCGTATATTATTAAAACCTTTATAAATAACTAACCCCAAAAACCCATTATTTAAAGTTTTAATCTATGGTTATATATTCCATGCGATGAAATAAATACTCGCCCTTTTTTCCCATAGATTATAAACATATCCAAAATAAAAATAATCCCCGTCCCTATGGTATTTAAACACTTGTCAAAAAGGTTTTATTTACTAAATATTAATACTCGCACCCGCATTATTGGTTGAAATATATGTTAAATGTTTTAATAAAAAAACATGTGACATTACCCCTCCGCCAATCCTATAATACAAGGTTTTAAACGTTATAAATTTATATTTATAATGTTATAAACCATCCCGCCACATATACCGAACCCCGGACCCACTCTGAATTCCGAGCATCTTCCAAATTAAATCTCCGTCGTTCGCACTCGAGCTTCCCGATCCAAATATTGAAATCCCATATCGCAAATAAAGTCGCGTGTTGTTAACTATTTCATTTCTATACGAAATAGGTCGTGTTAGCCTTTTCTCCCTCCTCGACATGGCGCATTTCGGTTGGATCACATCCAATTCAATTGAAACCACTTACCATTCAAACCCCCGCAATAACCCCTCGTGCTTTCTATCCTTTGAAGCCCAAAAACACCCATTGCCTAACATGACCGCCATTTATTGGAGGACATTTCAACCCTAATTTGCCTAATAAACTCTAAAACCGCACCATTTATCCTTTTTTTGCGCTTATCGACAGTATTTGCCATTCAAACTCGGAGAACAAATCATTTTATACTGTTACTTTTGCCCAGAACCATTGAAAAGCCTGCATTCACTGTTGAAGATTGCCGAAAAGTCCTGAATTTCTTACAGAGATCAGAAAAGATGCCAAGAACCAGTTAAAAACACCTCAGAGTCATTTTCAAATACCCATACCTGCATAAAACAGGTATTTTTTGAAGAAATCAAGCCCGTTATCAATTTAAAAAGGACCTTTGAAACCTTTATAAGAAAAATTATCCAAGAAATCCTTTTAAATTGTCCAAAAAACAGGCTAAACCCTGTCAAAGTTTTTGAAAAACATTGTTTTAGACTACGCTCTGTTTTTAAGGATAATATCAAGTTTATTTAGTTTTCCAAGACTATATAAAACTCCTATTAAAGCCCAAAAATCCTCTGCAGGTAACCTGACCCTCTGTGCTTGATTCCAAACAATTTTTAGTCCAATATCAATTGAAAAATCCCAAGAAACCCCTGTTTCAATTTCATAAATCAATAAGAGTTTGAAATACATGTTGAAGATTGAAATTGAAAGAAAAATCCAAAGATAGAATCATATTCTACTTATTTTCATACAAGAACCTCTGTCAGAGTCAAAAATACTTCTGTAAACTATTTAATCTTATAGAAGAAACCAAAAAACCTAAAAATAGAGTTTTAGTGATCTTGAAAGCCTAAAAATGCCTAAATCAACTCCAGCTGAGTCCTCCAAGACTACTACAGTTGTGAATCCTCTACAACCTCTTGTTGTAGACATTGAGCACATTCCCTTAGCAAATGTTGACAATAAAATAGCAGATCCTGTTGTTGAATTCAATTTATTAAACCTCCACTACTGGAGCTATGAAAAGTCTTTAGATCAGGTGGAAGAAGTTCAAATTTCGGAATCAAACCTTCCTAAATATGTTGTTCCAGTCACTTATCAATGCCTAGAGGTTATTAGGTTGTGTCAGAGTTAGTATTCACCTAAAAATAGGGCAATGATGAATGCAAACAAAGAGGTACTGTTTACTATTATTGTTGCTTCCATAAAACAGATGTTACAACTCAAACTAGATCCTAAATCAGTTCCTTTTTCAATAGAGGCACTTACCAAGTTATACATTGGCCTTGATTTTCCCAAAATATTTCAGATCTTCCAAGTCTTCGTGCCTTTACATGTGGAAATTCCTCAAATCAATCCTCCATATTCTACATCAAAATTTCCAGAGGGTTCTAGGCATGTCATTTCCATGTTGTCATTCATCCTAGGATACTTTACAGATGAGCATACTGATGAGTCCATCCTAGGGTTCTTATCTACTTTTACACCAGGACAGCCTCCCTCTGTAATTTTCAATTATGCTGAGTATATTGCAGACAATATCCATGATCAACTGATCAAGTTACCAACTGAAGGAGTGCTTAGATACAAATCTTTTCTCTTCCATATGTTTTTGTATTTTCAAGCAGATAAGTTCCCTATAACTCTACAGAAGCTTGATATAGAAGAGGAACCACTTTCAGTCATCTTCTGGACTTCATTGATTAGAAAAGAGTCCTCAAAATTCACTTTTGCAGAGTTTACTGATAATTTTGCCCATCCATTGATTAATATGTTGACCAACACTGAACAGCCAAGGGTCAATGATGAAATGAAGAAAATCCTATAACTATCTGTATAGACAAGGACCAGAGATTGGTATTTGTATGAAAAACACATAGAAATCAGAGTTTTTGGCTCTAATATTCTACCCTACAAACTACCCAAATTTTTACCCATGAGGGTTTTTGCCTTGGAGTATATCAGGAAAATTTTCAATTCTAATTCCATCAATTTCCTAGCAGCTAAGAAGAAAACACAATTCAAGCTAAAGAATCAAGTGGGACCCTTCATTTGTAATCACAAAGATGCAGAGACAGAAGCAACCAAACAATTATTAGAGTACAAATTTGAAGAAAGATTCTCCTGGAACTATGATCCACAAGGAAAACTGAGTAAAATGAGGGTTAAGTGCAAATTAACACCCTACATTCATGAGAAAAAACCAGAGATTGAGAAGTACGTCAATCAGACTGAGTGGACAGAAAACACTTTAATAGATGTAGTAAAGCAAGGTGATACTAGTCACACTTTAAAAACTGCAAATCAAGCAGAGAAAGCCACCAAAAGGGTCATAGAAGAAGGAACTTACATTGCAGAGACCACTAATGAGAATAGGTTCAAGTTAAGATATAATAAAAAGCCTAAGATAGACTCAATGGATAAAGGAAAAGTAACTATTGAGGTTGAAGACACAGATGTTCTAGTAACAAACACATATGCTACTATACTCATCAGAAATGAATCAGTTATAGAGAATTTGAATGAAGGGAAGAATGATAATTCAAATGCACAGATGACAGAGAAACAACAAAATTTAAAAGCATCATCCTCACAGACAGCAGAGGAAAAGGATCTTGATATCAGCGAAAAGTACAAGCAGATCAAGACAAAGAATGAAGAGATAAAAAATGAGATTTGCTCTCAATATTTGAAATAAACACCAAGTGTACAAAACATAATTTTATCTGCCTTTGATTACTCAAATAAAAAATTGATCATGTCAGTGTTACAGCCTATAGTGAAGACTCCAAAGACAGTTGCAAACTACAAAAAGGTTGATCTAGAAGTACAAACAGAGAAAATTCATGCACTTGATCAAATAAAATTTCATAGACAGAGTTCAGAGATGTTGTATTATACCATTACAACCAAACCTATGAGTGTTCAAAAGCTTCATAACAGAATCATAAACATGAAAGGTAGACAAAACCTCATTATATGCTAAAGACCTAAGGATTAAGTCTTTAGAAGATTTAGTTCTCCAAGTAGGATATGATCCTGAAAATGTGAAAGCAACAGAGAATTTAGTGAAGAAGAAAAATGAGGACATTGCAGCATTAAGGAAACATCTTAAACTTCCATCAACTGAACATCCTCAAGCTAAGGAAATTATTCAAGAACAGACTTAGAAGGATGACATGATGAACTTAATCTTTCAGCTAACAGGATATATCAAAGAAATGGAGACTCAAATGGACAAACTTGTCCATGAAAGGGAAACAACAGAAGCTCAGGAAACTCCCATAGTTACTCCTATGGTTACTACAACTATGCCTTCAAATCTAGCAGAAGAGTTGGCACCCAAAGAACCACTGGCTACTGCAGTGCCAGTGACATCATCTACAACTTCAGCTACAGAGTCATCTTCTATAGCAGCTCAGCCCACAGATGAGGCCAGTAAACTAGTAAAAGCCATGGAAGAAATGTCACTTTAGACAAGTGATATTAACAGATTCAAAAAGATGATTGATAACCTTGAGAATACAAATAAGTTAGCTCAGATAAATGCTAAAACTCATCAGCAAAGGGTTAATAGGTTAAATGAAGAATTGAAGAAGCTACAAAGGAATTAACCTTAAAGGAGCCAATGTCATATGTGAAAAACTATTTATGGAACAAAATCATTGAAGCCATCAATGATGTGTGGCCATCAATTCAAGTGATCTTTGAACACAGAGATTTATTAAAGGCAGCACTAGCAGAAATTCAGAAAACCAAAGATGAGCTAGGTACTAAACCTGAGCAAGCCATATAATTGATGAAGTTTCTCAACAATAAAAACAGGCAGGAGTTGGAAGAAATATAAATAACTGATAGGACAGAGACAATCCTTGAAATAAGGAAAGTAATCTCAAATAAAAATCTAATGAAACAGCTTGAAGAGAAATGTGAAAATATGAACATAATCATAACCAAGTTTATGGTTAAATTTGAAAATTTGAGGCAAAGAAGTTTTCCTGACATTTTGGTTATAAATGATAAGCTTATGCCTCGGGAGGATTATAATAAGAAAATAAAAGAGTATGCAAAAGAGCAAGTTGAGAAGACAAGTGGACAAGGCACTCCAACAGGGAAGGTCTTACTCAGAAGTTTTGAAGATTTATTCTATCTGCAGCATGAGATAAGACATTTATTTGTCATAAAGCCAACTTTTGACAGATATATTGAGGCAGATGAGAATTTTAGGAGGCTGAAAAAGATTCAAATTCCTAATGAGAAAACTTGGCAATCACTTACTGATTTACTGTGAAAGTTAAAAGGAAGAAAGCATTTTGTTGATTTTTACAGCCAAAGCAGAATTTATTACAGCAGTAAAGTAGTTTTACAAAGGTTAAAGAGTATCTGAGTCAAAGAGTATCAGAGGATAAAGATAAATCAGAGTGAAAGAGTATAAGATAAAGAGATCGGATTTCAAAACAGATTTAAAATATCTGAGCCAGCAAAGATGACACCAAGGCAGCCAGGTGCACCTAATCCACAATCAATTTCTATTTTATTTGGATCAATAGGACAACTTGTTGATTTGTTAAGCAGCTGTCTCTATTTTGTTGTAAAAATATTTCTTTTTTCCTTAGATAATTCCTAGAAACATTCTAGGATATTTTGTAAACAATATTGTATAAATACTTCATCTTTAGAAGTATTAGTGTGGAATAAATTACTGAAGATTTCTATAGTCATTTTTGTTGGACTCGAAGGCTTTTGTGTTGCAAATTTTGAGTAGCAGACTGGATCAGATCAATTAGCATCATATTTAAGGATTCATTTGATGAGCTATTGAAGTGAATTATTTTCTACTTGTCATTATTTATCTTATTTGTTTCATGCATCCATATATGTGTTCCAAATTTGAATGAATAAACAGGAGTATTACTTCAGGATTTGTTAAAAGCACCCTGTCTTTACTTTTTATCATTTCTATGTTTTCTACTGATTTCCAGAGTAGGGAAACCTTAATTTCTCCCTCTTTCGTTTGACCTCTGCCTACTACTTCCCTTTTCCGGATCAAAGAACCCTTCATTGCTCTTTATCCCGATCAAACCACTTCACCAAATAGCCTTCCAAGATCTTCAAAGGCTTATCTATCTTGCCCTGAAAACATTTGACTTTTTGACCTTGATCCTAGTTTGTTCTGCTTGACTTTTGACTCCTTAGCCCAAAGGACAATCATATTTCCCACTATCCATCTCATTAAGTGATTTTTCCCACCAAACCAAACCAAATCAAAACCAAATTGCACAATCATAACTAGCCTAATATTTTATAATCAAAACAAAGTTAAATCTTATATAGAGAGCCCTCTCTGAACCCTAGGAAGGCTAGATCCTAGAGTTTAAAAGTAGGTTTGTGGTTACCTCTAGTGTTCTTAAACTTTAAACCAAAATCTCACAACTTTGGAATTACTAGAGTGATAACACATTAGATTTCATTATATTTTCTTTTGCTTTTGAGCATACTTTGGCAGCAGTTCTTATGCAGAAAAAAGATGGGACATAGCTGCCTATAGCATTATTCAGTCGCACAATAAGGGATGCAGCTCTCGGATACAACATAATTAAGAAACAGGCATTGGCATTGGTCAAAGCACTAAAGGACTTTCGTGTTTACATTCTGCACTCCCATATTTTGGCATACGTTCCAAATGCAGCGGTTAAAGAAGTACTTATGAAAACAGATCCAGAAGGAAGAAGAGGTAGGTGGATAGCAAATATTTTAGAGTATGACATCGAAATAAAGCCAACCAAGATGATCAAAGGGAAAGGCTTAGCCAAGCTCATGGCTAAGTCTAATCTACATGCACGTGACATCAATCTCATATAAGCATTGTCCGATGACGAAAAAAGTGTAAGTCTTGTTCAGTTATCAGATCTCTTTTCATCATCTACATGGTATGCTAATATCATTTACATTTTACAACATTTGAATCCTCCTCTAGGCATGTCAAAGAGTAAGAGTATATCTTTGAAACTTAAGGCTTTGAAAGACTTCATACTTGATAGTGCACTCTACTGGAAGGATCCAGGAGGAACGGTTACTCAGTTGTTTGGTAGAAGATGAATCCAGAGAAGTGATGAAGGATTTCCACAAGAGAGATTATGGATGTCATTTGTACTGGAAGACTACGACCAATAAATTACTAAGAGCGAGTTACTATTGGCCTACATTATCTACAGATCTGTACAAGATGGTCATGAGCTTCCATGAGTTCCAACTTTTCCAAGGTAAACGTAAGCTCATTCCTTCACCATTACAGCCCATTTTAGTTGAAGCTCCCTTCCAACATTGGGGCTTAGATTTTATCGGTGAGATACAGTCACTCTAATCTTGAAGAGATCCCAATTAGGCAAGCTACTGACCCAGTAATTATTCAGTTTCTTAAATCTAACATCTTGTCTCGGTTTGGTTGTCTTAGAAAGATTATCACGGATAATGTTGCAGCTTTCAAATCAAAGAAGACGACAGAATTCTGTGATAAGTGTAACATTAAATTGGGTCACTCCACATCATATTATCCACAGAAAAACGAATTGGAGGAGTCCTCCAACAAGTCTCTAATCAGCATAATAAAAAATATGTTGGAGGCTAACAAAAAGAATCGGCACCAGAAACTGATAAATGCATTGTGGGAAAATCGAGTAAGTAGCAAAAGATCTATTGGCATGTCACCATTTCAGGTAGTTTACAATGTGGATAAAGTTTTCCCTACTTCGTTGGTTGTCCCAGTCATGAAACTTCCATAAGAGGCCAGAAGTGAAGAAAATGATTTTTAGCGCAGAATAAACCGAATGATTAATTTACAGTAAACAAGGGAAGAAGTGTTCCAGAACACTTACAAGCTCCATGATAAGATCAAGCAAATTTATGACAGGAAAACCAAACAAGATGATTTCAATATTGATGATGTGGTACTCTGTTGGGATGCCAGGAATGAAGACAAAGGTAAGCACGGGAAGTTCAATAATCTGTCCCTTTAAGGTTGCAGCTTCTCGTGGACAAAATTCATATATCTTAGAAGAAATGAATGGGAAAAGTTGCTAAGGAGGGCCAATAAATGGTAGGATCTTGAAGCACTATCTCTTTTGATCTAAAAATTATGAAAAAAAATTATCCTCTTTGTATATATCAGTTTGATATTTCTACAAGTGTGAAGTGGGAAAGCATTGGAGTTTAGAGCCCGAAGTGAAGGCCATGGAGCTTCATTGAGTTTCTACTTTTTCAAGTTAAGTTTGCTTTAGGGTAAGTTAAATTTTTGAGTCTATGTTTCAGTCAAGTTGAGTCAAATTTGAGTCAGTTTCAATTAGTTTGTGTCATTGAAGTTGTCAAATAGTCGGTCTTGAATTTCAATTTCAGTTATTTTTTGACCGTATTGGCCCAATGGAAGACGCGTTAATCTTTAAAACTCAGAGATCTATGGTTCTTGACACCTCTTTCAGAGTTTCCATCCCCAATGAGGCCAATGTTAGTGTCATAATATGCATTCTGCTATCATTGATCAATATCTCTCTTTTCATTTTCATTTTAGGTGTCCCACTCTGAAATTTTTATATCATTCTATTAGGTCATGCTAAAAATTGTTCACTGATGGTAGCCCTCCTCAATAAAAATCCCCTCTCCCTCAGAAAATCCCATTTGCTGACTCACCTTCATGTCTTACTAAGCATAATAACACCTATGAAAAGATCATTTCATCATGTCTTTTCTCAGTTAAAGTCAAACATGGAAGTCACGTTATTCAAAGTACCATTAGGTCATTAGGGTTTTGTTTTTCAAGGTCCAAAAATGCATCATTGCATCCCAATAAAGCCAGCAAACAAATATGAGAGTGACTCAATGACATACTATTTCTATCTTCATAAGATCATTAGTATGTAAACATTATATTTTTAAATTGGTAATTTTGATTTTATATGATTTTCGTATCAAAATGTTATTTTGATATGAAAACTAAGATGTAATTTAATTTTTATTTTCTATGTAATTTTTTTTTTTTTATATGTAATATTTTCACTCCCTAGCTGTCAACTCAAAAGCACTCATGCCAAACTAAAGGAAAGAATTTTCAAACTCCATCAACTGATCAACTTGCAAAACAAAAAGTCAGAAGTCAAAGAGCATTAGTCTGAAAATTTGAAAGATAAAATGAAACATAAGGAAAGTGGGTTTTCAAAGCATAAATAAAATCCACTTAAGTATAAAAGCCCTCAACACATCAAATCAAAGTTCATTTGCTTCATACAACCTCAATCAAATTCAACAAAGGTGAAATTTTCGAGTTTTAGGGTGAAATTGTGCAAAACAGGGTCAGAGGGCGCATTTGGCCTGGTCGCTGTGCCTTTGGCTAAAATTGCAGTGTATTTCTCAACAGCGTCGTGTGTTTGACAAGGAAGTTGCGTGTTTTCCAGGGACGCTACGCATTTGCCCAGTTGCTTCAAAAATTCTCTGCCATACCTCAAAATCTCACAAATTCGCTTCTAAACTTTCAACAACAACTCTTCATGCCTCCAGCAAGCCAGTAAATAACACATTTGATTCACTCCATTTTATAAAATGTCATTTTGATGTGTGAAGTTTGCCTAAGGTAATTTGGTGTCTCCTTCCATTTTAAGGCCATAGTTTTCATTAAAACCTAATTTACACTTTGATCTCAATCCCTAGCCTTAATGTACCTTTCCTCATATCACATAACACTTTCTCAAATCCCTACACTGATATCCCCTTTCCCTAAACTATCATATCCTTCAAAACCCTAAGTCCTAGATTTTCATTTGCCTATGCTCCCTACACCCTACCTAAAATTAAATCCCCTATCCTAAAACCCCTCACAATTACTACCCCTGTCACTTCCCTCATATTACAAATCCCTATTCCCAAACTCCTCCAATTTCATCACACCAATCTTCACTTCATATACTCACATTCCATTCCACCATATCCCTAGGGTTTTGACACTAAAACACCTATGGAAGAAGAAATAAAGGAGAGGAATCCAAACAGAGGAGGAAGATAAATTGTAGGATGAAGACAGACAACAGAGAATGACATACAAAAGAGGAAGGAAAACACTACTGCAAGAGACAAAATTGCAAGGGCAAATCTTAGACAAGCCAATGCAAAAATTGAAGCCTTGACCAAGCAAGTGGAGAAAAGGAGGCTAGATATACTTGTTGAGGTAACAATCCATGCCTCAAACACATGATGAGCCATCTTCCCACCAATTTTGACAAGTTTTGGGCAAATTTTTCAAATCTGTGAAATTCTGTGTTTTTGAGGATATTTTTAGCACAATCAAAGTGTCAAACGCACAACACCTAGGACGTTGCATTCTTTTTTGGGGGAATATAATGAGAAAATGGCCACCAACAGTAGATTCATAATGATGAGAACATCAAACATGTGCATTTTGTAAGCATTTGGACGAAAAATGGTTAGTGAAAAGGGAAAAAAACCATGTTTCTGCCTCATTTTTGGCTTGGTCGCTGCGCGTTTACCAGTCTTGGGAGAAGTGATTTTTGACAGGTCAAATGGGCTTCATTTTGAAAATTGAAGGTAGTTTTGGAAATTATACTTGAAGGGCTTTCCACAAAGCCAACTTGGAGAAAATTTGGACACGAGGAAGGCACCCAAATTCAGCCTTGAACAAAGAGGGCGTGTTTGACCAAGAAAGGGTGCGTTTGGAAGTCTTCTAAATTTTTATGAGTTTCACTCAAGTTTTGATTTTTATCTTGGAAAATGATGATTTTACCTATGTAAATAATGAAACTAAATGTAATTATCATGTTTTTACTATTTAATAGGGTAAATACATTAGGATAGAACTCATGATGAGGTGCAATGAATCAGTTTGAAATAAGTTAGGGTTGAGTCACTTTGACCACCCTACACTCTAGGTTTCAGTTCAGACTTTGGTGGATTAGCTCCTCCTCTTAGGGATTTGACCCTTGAGGTTGGGAGAGGTTGTTTGAGGCCTATATCATGAAATTTTTTACTCATTTTAAAGGTTGGAATCAGTTTGATTTTTGCTAGTTGATCAAGGAAACTTGTACTGAGTTTTGGCCAAGCTAATAAAGAGGAGTTGCAGCTACATTTATGGGATACTTGTGGTATTAAATGTATTTCATTGTTTCTTCTTCAGCATCATATGTTTGAAATTATTGTGTTCATTTTCACTTTCATTTCTATTTATGAACTTTTACAAGTTAGAAATTCAGAATACATGTTTGCCATGCTCTGTTTTTGGTAACTAATCATATTTTGTTCATTATCTTTTGTCTGAGAGAAATACATCTTTTATGCCTTTCTTAGCCTTCTTACAGTTTCAAAACCATTCCATAACCATTCTCTTCAAGTTATTTGCATTGTACCTATCTTTCCCCATTGATCCCTGCAACCCTAACTCCATTGCCCTGACTTAGCTTTCCTTGACCTAACTCCTTCACTTAGTTATTTCCCAACCAAAACAATTCAAAACAACCCCCTGCACTCTATACCTAGCCTAAAAACCCTAATTTCTCCAACCCTCCTAGTCGTGACCTTTTTGGAGAGAGCCCTCTCCAGCTTGATAGGGCTAGCTATCAAATCAAAATCTTGGTTTGTGGTTACCTCTGTTGGGATTCTTTCCTCGGCCTTGGGAATCTGGAGGAGTGAAGCGAACAAAGTTCCTTCTCAAGTTAAATACTCCAGAACACTTGGAATATCAGAATATCCATGAGGATACAAATATTATATTAGAAAAGTACGATGAATGAGATGTTGAATGTTACAAATGAGGCCTGCTTATATACCTACACAGGTGCCTCTTCACGAAAGATCATGTCTTATCAGACATGGCCTTTCAACCTAATTACTAATTAACTAATTAATCACTATTTACATTATTTTATTCATTACATTGCCTTCCCCTCAAAAATCTTTTTCCTCAAAGCTTTTCGATGAAAGGCCTCTATTTCTTTTCCTACTACGAACATCTTCTCGTCTCGAGGCAGTTATCCTTGTCGATACAAGTTGATATGATCCTCTAAGTGACAAACAAAACTGTCGCACTGAGAATGGATCGGACCATCCTAAATCAATCTTCTATGGAATCTTACAATGACTGGCAACTTGTGATGATTCCTTAGTATTCTTTGGAATATTAGCTTGTTTCTATTCTGAATACATAGCTTGGTTGAGTTTCCTGCTCCCATGATTTGGATGTCGATAGGGAACTGTTTTGGTTTGACCTCTTTGATTTTCGCATGGCGAGGATGTTATGGAGATGGTTACAGAATCTTCACGTAGAATGTTCCTCGTTCGTCTGGCATCTAAGTTTGTTTCTTCTGCAACTTGCTTGTTATCTTCTTCAGTTGAGACATTTACTGGATCAACGTTCGATTTTTCTTCAACTTGAACTTCTATATTTGAAGATTTCGATGCTTCATTTTCGACAAGTTGTTGCACCTTGTTTTCCAATGACTTCTTGTCTTTCTTCAGCTTCTTAATTTTCATTAGCAATTTATCGTTGTGGTCCTGGAGGTGAGAAACTTCTTCATTCTTGTTAGTTGTGATTTCGTCAACTTCTCTTTGCAAATATTGTATTGCTTTTTAACTTTCTAGAAGAACTACTCTTGTAATATCTAATATGTCTTCAGATGTTAGTGAATTCGACTTCACCGTGACATCTTGTAACGTTATGTTTTTCCTTTTGTAAGAAAATGTCAAAAACTTTTTTCTCGTATTACGGATGAATGACCCTAGTGATTCCATCTAGAGCGAACCCAGAATTATATCACTATTGTTACAAAATAAGGTTTTAACGGTAAATTGCGAGACCAAGGAATACTCCCCAATACTTAGCTGTAGATTCCTTATGTCGTATTGTTTTTCAATTGCATTAATTGAATTTGTTTCAACTATATTTGATTCAGGGATCACTAATTGGTTAGCACATTCAGTACTAACATAATTATCCTTTTGATTAAGATCGATAGATATGAGAACTTCCCTTCCCGCAAGTGACCCTTTGATTCTAATTAGCGCACGGAAAAACATACTATAATTTTCAGGAAATTTTCCTTCTTTCCTTTCTGAATTAGATTCCATTTTGTATTTATCGAAATGAGATTAGGGTTTTAAAAATAACCCTCCCTAATCTTTATAATCTTCAAAACTTACTATTCCTTCAAATAATTTTTAGTTGGACACTTAGTATTGAATCATTCAAAAATTCTCTTGTTATGTTTTGACTTGGACTTTTCCTTTTTTCTTTTTTTTTAATTAAATATCTCTCTTTTTTTATTTTCTTCTTTTTTTTAAATACTAGTACCCTTTTTTTAAACTTGGGGACCTTAAATTTTTTTAATTAATTTATTTATTTTTTAATCCTTTTTAATACCCTTTTTTCAATAAGTTTTTTATGATTTTTGAATCTTTATTCTTTTTAAACACGTTATACCACTTCCAAATATCCCTTATATATTTTTAGGAGTATAATAGTTTTTGATTTTTTTTATAACTTGTCTCCTTTATATATATATATATTTATTTACCTATATATTTTTATTTTAAATAATACTTTGACCTTCTTTTTTGGAATTGACCCCCTTTTTTATATATTTTTTTCTTATTTAAATAAATTTATTCATATATACTATATTAAGTTATATAATATATTATATATTTAATATATGTGCAGTCAGTGTCCTGATTCAAAAGGCACGATTTTTCAACCTGCCGGTGCCTCCGATTTTAACACGCAACGCAGCGTATCTAGGTCAATAACAGTGGAGGGTCAGGTGAGGATTTGGATAATGCACGAGGCAGCAGATGGGGGTCGAATAGAACAGTGGCAATGGACAGGGCAGTAGACGGGGGTAGAATAGAACAGTGGCAATGCATGGGGCAACAGAGTGACAATGTTGACGGACGGAGTTGGAGTGGTTGACTGGTGGGCCGACGGTGCACGGGGGCAGGGTGGTATGGTGGCACGATGGTAGCGGTGGCAGCGATGGAAGCAGAATGGTGGAGGTACAGAAAAATACGACAGACATGTGGTGGTACGGGAACACGGCGACACAGTGACAGTGCGGTATGCAAGAGTGTTGTTTAGTGGAAACAAATACAAGGAATGACAGTGGTTTAGTGCAGTGGCGGTGGTGAGGAGACGATAGGTTGTGGAGGTCTCGACGACAGAATAGGCTTTCAGCGGCCCGAGGAAGGTGGCTGCCAAGCTAATGGTTGTGTGGAGTCACGGCGTCAGCTGGATTGTGGTTGGTCGAAGCTTGCGATGGCAGCTTCGTTAAGCAGATTCTGTGGTGGCCCATAAATTTGGTTCTGTCAGCCACTTAATTTTTTTTATTTTTTTTCAATTTTTTTTTTTATTTGTTTTTTTTTTACTTTATTATTACTATTTCTTATATCACGATTTTTTTTTTCAACATACCTCTTTTTTTTTACCTTATTTCCTCTTCTTTTAATTTTAATGGCCAAAGGCCTACTGGCAAGCTGGAGAAACTCCAAATTCTGGTAGCAAAACGCTTCGATGGCAACAATGTTGACGAATTT
Source organism: Pinus albicaulis (assembly GCA_034641835.2). NCBI lineage: Eukaryota > Viridiplantae > Streptophyta > Pinopsida > Pinales > Pinaceae > Pinus > Pinus albicaulis. Next base: position 22,115,772 of record CM076573.1, read on the forward strand.
GACGGTCAAGGACCTGGATAGGAGAGCGTGGCTCTATGCAGCGATTAAGCGACTGAAGGCTTGAACTGTTTTAATACCAAATGAAGCGAACAAAGTTCATTCTCAAGTTAAATACTCAGAACACTTGGAATATCAGAATATCCATGAGGATACAAATATTATATTAGAAAAGTATGATGAATGAGATGTTGAATGTTACAAATGAGGCCTGCTTATATACCTACATAGATGCCTCTTCACGAAAGGTCATGTCTTATCAGACATGGCCTTTCAACCTAATTACTAATTAACTAATTAATCACTATTTACATTATTTTATTCATTACACGGAGTGATAACACGTCGGATATGAAGCTATTGATGCATCGATCAAGTCATTCACTGCAAATTATATATATATATATATATATATAGTCTTTGCAACTACATGAAAATGTTTTCGAAAAAAATAATCCCTATTGAGAAAATAAATTATAACCCAAAAATCTGCTATGACAGTAAATCAAGTAGCATCACTCTTTGAGGAAAAAAAAAATTACTGGCTAAATTGGCACAACCTCAAGTCACAATATGTCTCTCTGCATTAGTTGGAGAAGAAATTTTTTAATCTCCAGTGAAATGGTGGCATCACAAGGAAATATAAGCCTCTATCACTCATCAAAGTGGTGCTCACAATGACCTTCGAACACATGCCAAGCCAATATTCATGAATTGCAGTTAATCCACGGAACCATAAATTAGCAGGGCTTTCAATAACAGCCCCAAAAAAAAAAAAAAAACTTCAAGCCCTACAAATGAGTGGTTTTGAGGAACTTGGAATGGTTGAGCAGCATAATGCATAGGATTTCTACTCTCTAGAATTAAAACCCCAATGAAATAATCCAGCGCTACATATATTGGAATCGAAGCAGATAGTCAAACGCAGAATCATGGCACAATATTTGAGATATGGCATAGTGGAATCCTGACAAACAATGCATGGTGCAGTGAAATCATGAATCCTCATGAAAGTGAAATGGAAAAACCCATGGAGCGTTGAGCGTTACACCCTTAGAATAGCTACCAATGTGATTAATGGTGCGGTGCTGCAGTTGTCAGGAGCAGCGTCAATTTTGTTGTAATGGAGCATCACTATTTTTTTTAACATATGGTTGGCTCTGGAGCAACGTTATTAAAACAAGAAATGTGTTGTAAATAGTTTACCATGTAATAGTGGAATGCATTACCTCTGTCAATGCGTTATGGTGACAACGTGTTGAAGGTGAATGTCAAGGAAATGTCCATTAGAACTTTATCTCAACGTTGTCTACAAATCGACCAGATAACCTTACCGGAGAGTCGCCTTCATGATTTCATGTATCGGAGGAAATATAAGCAGGAGAGTCGCTAGCTGTCCAATTTTGGGATGTGCTTAGTTCAGTTGTTGTCAAGCTTGAATTTCTGGGTTTAGCTATGCCATTTTTCTCCTCTTCTAGATTTTTCGAGCGAAGAAAAAACTTTGCTAATTGCAAACTTCTTTAGCGATAAATCAGCTGATGTGAATCGACATTTGAATTGATTTATCTTGTTGCATAGAATCAGAGTGGGAATTTTCTATCACAGTAGGGAATGCGTAGGGAAATTTGTCCGGAGCTTGAATTTTGCAACGCTAGATTCCGATTTTATTTTTTCTTGAAGAAAACCTAAAAATTGTTGGGGATTGATTTCAACCATGGGGGCTTCTATTGACCCAAATATGGTTGATCTTATAGGTGCTCCACATTCATTTATGGTGAAGGTGGGTCTTGCTAGTGTTAGACTCAGTGGCAGCATTAGTTTTGATAACGTTGTTCTTCACCCTGTCCTTTCTTGCATTGTAATTGGGCATATTTTGGAGGAGAGCAGATGGATGAATGAGTCCATTCCAACACTAATGATTGGTTTATGCACTGGAGTAATAGTATTGCTATTTATCCAAAGAAAAAGCTTGCATATTTTGCTATTCAGCGAGGAGGTGTTTTTCTTTTTTAGTCTTATAATGTCTGTGTTTTTACAAAATATCACAACGAATGTTGTTGAGATAGCCAATAAGTTGGGCTTGTGTTCTCTACGTAAGCGCTATTGATATATCTAGAGTACATGTGATACTCTCGGTGAAGGTTTGCATGAAATTTTGGATTGGCATCAAAGAGAAGAAAACAAACCGTTGGTTTCATAAATACATGTGTTTATGTCTGTTGGTACTCTAAATGATCATATGCATCTGGATGGTAGTCAAAAAAATTTGCGTCTTCATGGATGAAAGAAATGTACACGATAATTAGAATTACCTTGTTGCAAGGCTCCTCTCCAAACATGAATTTTGAAAGGGTCCAACCGTCAAAGTGCCAATGGGGACATTTCGATTCAGAGGATTCCATGCATGCAATGCTAGAAAAATTATAAACATGTCCTTGACGAAATTGATATGTGAAGGTAGAAGCAACTTTTCTTGATGTTAGACAACCATTCTTTTTAAAGACTATACTTGCTAGGGGAAATAAAAGGATAGATATTTGATTGCCTACATAATATTTCTAATTGAAATTGAGTTATCTTCAAATTAAAGGATGCATAGTAGAGGTAGCATCCTTTTTGCTCAATTTATTCTGGTTTTCTAGTTTGCTGCAGTTGTGTATATGGAGTATTTAGTAACGTTGTGTGATGCTTAGAGTAACGTTGTATATAACAACCTTTATGAGGCCATGTAATGATGCAAATATGGGAAGAATTGGAATGATAAGGACAATGTTTCAAGGGGGTTTTATCATTTAGGGTTGTATTATTTAGCGCTATTTGATTGCCATGGAAACCCACTAAGAAACTATTGTCTATTTCTACAGTAGATGTGTATTGAATAAATTGTAAGGGTTAGCACCACACCAACTAAACAATCGACACATCAACAAACACAAATGGTGCTCCATCTCAGAGACTTTATTGAGTGCCAATGGAATATGGTTTATGCCCGCTCTCAAATCTCAGATGGTGTATCACCCCTTGTTTCTCATTGTGTCCTTGAGATTTTGATATGTCTCGCAAAAAAAAAAAAAACATTTTTGCCATGTTGTTCATTGTTGTTCATTTATGCATTGTAATCTTAATATGATGAATTCTGGTATTGAACCGATGACATAAATGTCTCAGCTAGCAACTCTCGTCATGGATATTCTTGCTAGTACCTACAAGCTTGCATATGATCTTGTCCTTTCTTATGCGCCCTTGCAATTTTAACAGAGTCTGAAGTGTATTTGAAGCAAAGTTTATATATCACATTGAGCAAATTCATTATTCTTGTATGTTTTTGTCTATGGAGCATTTTTATTATCATCTTCAACATTATGCAAGTGCAAGGCACTTAGATGGTTTCAGTTTATACATATATATATACATATATATATATACATATACATATATATATATATATACATATATATATACATATATATATATATATATATATACATATACATATACATATATATACATATACATATACATATACATATACATATACATATACATATACATATACATATACATATACATATATATATATATATATATATACATGAAATTAAAATTATTTCCAAAGTGTTCTCCCAACAATACTAATATACTAATATATATGTATATATATATATATACATATATATATATAGATATACATATATATATACATGAAATTAAAATTATTTCCAAAGTGTTCTCCCAACAATACTAATATACCATATGGAGAAACAATCATTTTTGAAGCATTATTTGTCCTCGAGAAACACTCACTCAAACTGGAGCAACCCCATCAAGCCATATGAAGTGGCATTAATTCAATAACTTAATGAAAAAATGAACAATATTTACACATAACTTAGAGAGTAGCAATGTTCATTACACAATAGGAAGCAGTAATGCAATAATGGAAACTGCACTAAAAATTTTGTAACCCTCTCGCCATTGGTGTCAAAGGGGGAGGTAAAGTAATCAGAGGAAGGAAGACATTCCTCATAATGGAATGGGAAGACAAATGGGTTTCCATCAATGCCAAACGGGGAGATTGTTGGAAATATTGGCATTGATGTCATTAACTGAAATAATGTTAATGTATGTTGAGTTTTAGTTTACAAAAGGCTGAAAGTGATGTGAAGTGCAAAGGCTATGCTAATCAATATGAAGGCTAAAAAGTGTCTATGAGGACATAATATATTAAGGCAAAGCTTAAATACATATATTTAATTAAACAGAAAATGTAGACAATAAAAGTCTAATTTGTCACTTGTCATCATTTCTGATTGAGACGTTACAATATCTTTTTCTATTACAAATATTTTAAAAACTGAACTTAAAGTAATAGAGAACTTTTCTCTTGGAAGCCCAAGAGACAATGCTTCACTTAATATTCTACAAGGAAGACAAAAAGCCAAGGAGGCTTGTTTACAAAAGGCACAACATAAAGAAAAAATGGAAGTTGTTTTTTTAAGGTAAGGAAGAAGGGTTTTTGTACGAAGACATTGATGGGAAACAGCAGAAGAGGAAGAGAAAAATGGAAGAGGATAAACAATTCAACAATGAAGTTGACAACATAATGGTCTATGAGGTAACTAGCATCTGAAACTTGACGTTCTGATTGAGAAATTTTTGTCCTCTTATATGGTATAGTTCGAATAGGAACATGTTGTTCCCTGTTGAGGTGGGAGCCTCCTATGGGTTGTAGCCTACCAAAAATTTGTGGGAGTTGGAGCTTCCTTGGAGGTAGTAGCCTCTTGTAGGTTGGAGCCTACAAAAATTAGATGTAATAGGGAATAGCAGCCTGCCTTCACATCAATTTCAGCCTAATATTCGTGGTTTTCTCCCTTCGGGGTTTCCACTCATATCTTATGTCCTTGTGTGTTGATTATGAATGCTATGTGACTGAATTTGAGCTCTTGATAACCAATCTGAAAATTCTCTTCATGACACCTGCAAAATGAATTCAATGTAACATGAACATGAAATATTAGTTGAATAATAAATAAAAACTACCAAAAGTAAAGAATGTTAAATTACTGATTCACCCCCCCTCTTAGTAATTTCCTATCTTAAATATCATAAGCATGAATATATGATTCGTTTTAGTCATGGCTCTTTTCATGTTTTTACTTGCAACTTAAAGAATAATGGATGCAAGACCTAATTGTTGTTAAGATAACTAATGGGAGAGGGTGGTGTTCATTCTTGTTAAGTCTCATATGATTTTTCAGTCCCTTATGCTCAGAGTTCCATTCATGACCTATAGGTTTCCTATCTACCAAGTGTTTGATAAAATGTGAGTCTCAGTTGGGGATGCTCAAGTCTAGCCTTGGTTTCATTTTTGGTTTATAATCATTATAATCATGCATTTTATGAGTTTTGAAATTTATATGGATTTATGGGCAAACGCTTAGCCCCACCCCAGGAAAATAACCTTAAATTACGTAGTCGTTGGCACAACACTGAACAAAAAATTCCATAGTCGCATGGAGGCAGGATTATGGGAGCGACTGGGGGTTTCTAGTCGAATGGAGGGCTTGGCAAGGGAGCGACTGGGGCTCTAGCTCAGGGAAAAGTTAAGTTAGCTCAGGGGATGTGATGCAGGTGCATCTAACCCAAATCAACTATGTACTAGAGAAGTTTGTTTTTAAAGTGAAGATTTAGTTATTTAATGAAGTTTTATATAGTGTTTAGGAGAGAATGATGATTCTTGTAAATAGGAGAAGATTCGAGAGGATTGTGGAAGGTTTGAGAGGATCATGGATTAGTTATATTTTATCTATGGATAAGAGTTTGAATGAAATATTTTAGAGATTAGATGAGATATTTTGGAAGTTAGCTTAAGATCTAGAACCTCCTTGGGTTCTAATATAATTGTATAAATATAGGTGATCCTATGAGGCATAAGGCATGTAGAAGAGTGTGTATGAGAGTGAGGAATGTGATGGCAAAGCATAAGGTCAACAGTTCTCTATAAATATTATATTTATTGAATTTTTTTTTATAAATTGGGCATGCATTTGATTTTCAGTTTTTATGTATGTGTTTATTGATAAGTTGTAGGCCTATGGCCTGTGGCGTCATTTGGTATCAGAGCTTGGGCAAGAGCTGAGTGAATTATGTAATAACTTGTGGTGCGTTGAGATCTGCTAGTCAAGTAGGTTCTTATTACAAATTGGTGTTGGAAACTGGAGGTCGATGTCTCGAGCATTGGCACCCTATATTAGATTGATCGGAAACTTTTGTGTGCCTACATGTAATTTGAAGCCATGAGCTTATCACTACTATCTCCTTATTGTATTTTATTGGAATTGACAAATGTGAGGCATGGATGCAGAAGTTAATGTGAAGATCAAAAAGTCACACAAGAATTTAAACATGTGTCTGAGTCCAGCCATAGAGCCCTGGCGTTTTTGTGTTGCATATTACCTTAGGTGAACGTTATTGTTATGATTGCATCCGTGGAAAATGTTGTCATCCATTCTCTTTACTGCTGGTGCGATTCCAGATCTGATGGCTCTTAAATGCAGCATCCCTATAGGTGTAATCTGCACGCAGAACACAATTCCTGTATCTAGAGATGTCTGAAAAAAGGCTTTTGAAGGTGAAAATAAGAAATGTGTGTTTGGCGACAATACCCTCAAGCATTTGGAGCATCTTCACAAACAAGCTCGAGCATTGAGTGGAGCCAATCGACGGAGCTGTAGAATCAAATCTACAACGTAGTGGAAGTGTGGTAGAGAGATTTGTGCATAGGAAGTCGAGGCTTGCAGCTGTCAAGTGCATTTGAAAATATCGATCCATAGGAGGAGGAGCTCACCAGTGTTGAAACGTGCACATCTTTGGAGGAGTTGTCTGTCGGTGGATTGAGAGCTGAAATAGGTGTATAAATTATACAAACAATTTTTATTACAAAGGATTCAATCTAATCATGCGATATACTAAAGCAAGATATTGAATCCTTCTACAAATCAATTGTGGAAAATAAACACGATCGTCAATCACAACAAGTAAAGAAAGAATCAAATCAAACCACAACACAGATATTTTCCCAGGGAAATCTTGCTGCTCAAAACCCTTCTATCTTCTACTGTATATTCACCAAGGAATCATGAAACAATTACAATGCACTCTTCTCACAAGAGTCTTCTGCACTATCACAATTGTCTCACACTGACCCAGACAAAATCAACCAACACTTAGCCAATTTCCTGCCTCTAATCAGCCTGCCTTGTTTACGCAATTCATGTGGAATGCAATCCCTATTCTTTAGGAAATTCAACCTTCCAAAATAGCGCAATGGTCATGGGAAATCCTATGGTTGTCTTACTACATGTAGGCAGCCTACTAATGATACAACTGATAGTTAATATCCCTTTAACCTTTGTCTCAACTTGGTCTCCATTGGAGCTGACATGCATGCAACTATTAAAATTAAATCATTAGTTGCATGGCAGATCACTCCATGTGAATTAAATCTGATTTAATTCACTTGATCTCTCACTAGTGCAACAAACAATTACAACTAGTTCAACTGACTTTAACTATATTAATTGAGTTAACTGATTTCTCATGCATTAAACTAATTCACTAACAGAAACTCAAACTCCATAACTAATAGAATCACTTTGCATGCCTCACCAACCACCCTCAACTCGAAATTCATGAGCTAACTAAGTTTATCACACTCAGTTAACTATTACAAGTGATTATGAGAGAAGATTACATTTTATTGTCCAATTTAATTAAGGAAAAATTAAACTAGACACAAATTTCTTGTTGACTTTTCAACACTCCCTCTCAACAAGAAAGGGATTATCAGCTACCCTGAATACGCCAGATCTCTAAGGCTGAAAAAGAAATCCCCACATAGGTAACCAAAGACCAAACTTTTGGCTTGGTATCTAGCCTTACCAAACTGGAGAGGGCTCTCTCTAAGAGGGCTGGATGAATTAGGGTTTTAAGCTAGGTATAAGTACAGGAGTTTGATTTGGTTGAATTGGGTTGTTGAATGAGGATTAGGTCAAAGAGGCTAGGTCAGGGCAAATAGGATTAGGGTTGCAGAGATTCAATGGGGAAAGGTAGGTAGAAAACCTAACATTTAGGGTTTTAGGATGAGATTTATCAGATAGTTGAGGTGCTAGAAAGAGCAAGGCAAGGCTTGAATTCTTTCTAAACTGAAGAGGATGGACAAAATATGAAGGTCTTTCCAAAAAAAGAGCATGAGAGATGCATTATGTTCATCAACTTAAAAAATAGTATATAATAGAAATGAAATGGATCATGAAACAAAACATTTATACATAATGAGAAATAAGAAAAACAATGCTAAATTTTCATACCACGGGTATCCCAGAGAAATATCTGCAACCTTTTCATTAATTTCCTCCCAAAACAATTACACTAGAATCTTTGATCAATGCCTTAACATCCAACAATTTCAACCTGTGTAGTGAGTAAAAAAGTACATGACATAGACCTCAAAACAACTCCTCCCATCCTCAAGGGTCGAATCCATGAGAGAAGGAGTAGTTCCGCCAAAAATTGAGTTTAATACCTAGAGTGTAGGGAGGTCAAACTGACTCATCCCTCACTTTTTGCAAACTGATTCATTACATGTCATCAAAACTTTTCACCTAATGTATTTACCCTAGGGAAGTCAACCGCATCATATTTACTTTTACATTCATGTTTTACATTGGTAAAAATCCCATTGACCATGGTCAAACTAGAAAAACTAAGAAAATAGGAAAATATCAGCAAACTCAAAAATTTTGTCTTGTGCGCTACGCCACTGTCCTATGCACAGCGCCAACTTCAAGCTGAGTTTTGGAGGGGTTCCCAATGTCCAAACTGAGCTCAAGATAGCTCATTAGAAATATTATCCACTCTACTTTCCAAATATGTGCTTGTTTTGTAGATATGACTTGATTTTATCTCCAAAAAATAGATTCACCCAAGACTTCTCTATGCGCAGCGCCGAGCTAAAAAAGAGGGCAGAAACATGATTTTTTGGGTGTTTTTTGCCCTTTTCACTGACCATTTTGTCCAAAAAAGCTTAGAAAACTTATAGGGTGCATGTCTTCATCATTATTAATCCAATGGTGGTCTCTATTTGACCAAAATATGCCTCAAAAAGTGGTTCTCATTGATTAACACTGCAAATTCTTCATTCAAGGTGAGTTTATTAGCAAGCTCAACCTCCTTTTTCCTCTCAAGTTCTAGAGCTCTTTTCAGCCCTCTAATTCTAGGGCTTCTCCTTGACACTTGTTCTTCTGCTTCATTGGCTTCACCATCCCTTCCATATGCCTCATCAATCAAAGCCTTCACCTTGTTTTCTTCTCTTTTTTCCTTGAGAAGATGAATCTCCATGATGGTCTACTTGGTTTTGAGTTGTTCATTTTCTTGCTCATGAAATGCAATGACAAACTAATATCCCTCTAATTTGATCTGAAGCTCACGTATTTGGGCATCCTTCTATATAATAATCATTTTGGAGGCCTCATCATCATGCTCATCATCTAAATCAACAAGGTCAAAATCAATCTTTGTTTCATGGAGGTCGTCCTCATCATAAATGGTTGTCTCATGTACATCCTCCTCTAACATATTTCATTTGTTCTTTTGTACCTGCTTTGTTGGTGAAGAAGGTAGGGCCCCTTCCACAATCTATGGAACAAACACCTACCTATGACCTCTCTTATATGTTTTAGCCAATGTCTCTATCTCAACCACTTTGGTCTTTTGAAGTTCATTGTTCTTAACCATGCTCGATGACCCAATCTGAGTGTGAAATGGTGATGATGGTGGTGAAATGGGTGAAATAATTTGAGCTAATGAAGAAGTAGGTGTTGTGGGCTGAGATGGAGGAATGGATGTGGAAGGATTATATGGTGGAGTCACAGATTCATCATGTTTAATTGGTCTAGCAGTAAAGATGTCATTAGCTATGAAAGTGTCCCATGAGATATTCAATTTTTCAAGGTGATGGAGGACAATGATATTGATGAGAGAGTGGTGAAAAATACTTCTCATTTGGTGGTCATAATCTCTTTTTTTAACAATGTATGCCATTTTTTCTAGGTCCATTAAGAGGAAATAAGGTATGTTGAGCATCTCGACCCTTGTGAAGTGCATTAATAACCTGATATGGTAGGTGTAGAGTTTAGAGAACCTTCCTTCACAAGAAAAGTACCTCATGATGATTTTCATCATGGGGACATACCTATCCAGGAGGTAAGAGAAAGGAAAGAACCTTTTTCTTTCATTCTTGTAGCTTGGCTTGATATATGGGTCAAAGTGATAACTCTCTAATTCCTTTTCCTTGTATCAATGTTAACCAACATTTGGAATTCTGGTGGCATCTTGATGCAGCCAAATATGCCTTTACCCACATTCTTCATATGATTTATTTTTATGTATGTGCATCCTAAAAGCACATCATCAGAATTAAATTCCTTTGGTATAATATAAATCAATTTTAAACCCACTTTAATGAAATCTCCAACATTTGAACTCCATGTGCGGAAGCTATATCCTTTTTAAATTTTATGGTTATAAACCATAATCAAATGCCCACAACTTATTAAAAATCGAATCTACATAACCGACTTTGGGTAAAACCCAAAAGTATTAACATGTATATAGATATTGGCCACGCTTATCTTCAACGCACATTTCACCGACAATTTTCTTATGTCAGTTGATCCCACGGCTATCACATTACAAAATCCATGAGCTTTTTTTTATTTTGAAGCTATGAAAAATAGATGGTTTTGGCTTTCAATTCAATGCCATTTGTTAGTCTCTAAGCACTATCGCATTCATAAAACAATTACAGCTTACCAGTTTTATGTTATGCGAAAACCACTTATTGGTTTTCAAAACCACTTCTGCATTCCTATGCGTCATCGATTCCTGCTTCCAGCATTCATCTTTAGGGTTATACAATCAGCTTACCATTCCACACAGATTTCAAATTTAACTCTCCGCATTTACATCCATGGATTTCAAAAACAAAATCCTTGAATCGAATCTGAGCTTTCGATTTCTTCTCAGATGTGTACACCGATCCTCCACGATTGTCAAGCTTCAAATTTGAACTTCTGCTGGGTTTCCTCTCGCATTTTCAACCTGAAATTCGGATTTCAATATGAACACACAAATGTGATCTTGTCAAACAAAGGTCCTTTCTTTATTATCCCGTCATTAATTCTCCTTTTTCCATATTTAATCCAGGTGCCCAATACACTCTGTTCTACGAAATGCATATCTGTCATAAATTTGAATGTTTAAATACAAAGTTCTGAATTTAAAGTTCTTAACGCTTTTTGCAAATCATTTTCCTCATTCCACTATGCAGTATGTGCTTAAATTAATTGTAATATTTCTTCAAATGATCTCCATCAATCCATTTCAGTGATCGATGGTTGATCTTTGAAATCTGCAAATTCATACCAAATTCAAACCTGTTCAATACAAAATGAATGTTCGAATCCCTTAAAACACCCAGTTACTCAAATTCATAAAATCTACAACTCAGATATATAATGACATAATTCATCTTAACAACTTCTCGGCACTAGCATCAACTTTTATATTGTATGCAGAATCACCATATCAAATCTTTATTGCGGAGTTTTATTCACGCATTTGTTCAATTATGGTCATACATGGAAAACAATTATGGACATAATAAAAAAAACTCCTTTCATTCATAACCAATATACATAATCTCAGAACATCTCGTTTTCTGTCTTCTCTCTTTTAGGCCTGATTTTCTAATTAAATGGACTTTTTCATCTCTCTGCCCGTAGGCTTCAAACTTTTTTTTAATCTTCTAAATCCTGAATCTCTACCTTTTCTATGCCTTGAGGCTTATAATTTATACAAGTGGACTCTATAACCAATTCTGGTTTAAATCCATAATTTACTCAACAAATTCCTAAGAATCCTCTTAGTCCTAAAATCTATCCTTTATCCCTAAAAATCCTTTCAAACCCATAAAATCATGAAACCAATTCTAACTTAAGGTTTACAATTAATTTTCAATCTTCCTACTTCTCTCATGTTCTCCAATTATTCGGGAACATTTACAAATTCCTCTCAATAATTAATTAATTCATATTTAAAATCACTCAAAACATTAAAAATTACATTAGTGAACCCAACTTCCTTAAAAACACAAGACCCCTATGTCTAATAAAATACCCATAATTTTCTGAGCCTAATGCTCCTGCATCACTTCTGCTATGATGGTTGTAGATATTATGAAAGTGACACCAGCAAGGGTTACCTGGTTATCACGAAGATTAGTTATGAAAAGCCTGCTCAAAACAGGGTGATGTTGGACCTTTTGTATTTTACCACAAAAGCCAAAGCATCCTACATGCTTGAAACATGTCACAACCATGGGAGAGGCCGTGAGCTCTCTGGTGTTTGTAGGTTCAAGTTTGAGGATATTCCATCTATTGTGTGCCATCCTCCCTTCCCTTTCTTCTTCCTCACAGAATTTTCTATTTTCTTCTTCCATAGTGCCTTGGCTATAAACCATAGGGAGATGAATTGGGAGTGAAATGTAGGTTTAGGGAATGGGGAATGGGATGGAAAAAATTAGGGAGATGGGGGAAGGGATTATCAAATTGAGGGAGGTGAGAGGGAGTATAAATGTTGTGGGATTTGGGAATAGGAATTTTATTATAGGTATGGGGATTTGGGAGCCTAGGAATTTGAAATACCTAGGTCATAGGGTTTAGGGGATAAAGGGGTTTGGGATATGGATTTGGTGATATTGGGGTAGGGATAGGATTTATTGGTGATGTAGGAAGTGTATAAGGGGTCTTCAAGGATCATATTTGGGATTAGGAAGTGAAACTAGGGTTTCTATCTTGAAAAACTAGAAATTTCTCATGAAAATGTTGACACTATGAAATTTATACATGAGAGATGCAAGGAAGGCATAATAGTGTCTTACTTACTTTCTAGGAGGTGGAGAAATTTTTTGGTTGAAGGTTTGGAGTACTTGCACAAATTTTTGGAGCTTTCAGACGAAATTGGACAAGCTCCTTTATGAACTATTTCCTTTAACAAATTTGCTTTGTGCGCAGCGCCACTTGCTCTATGCGCATCTTCAACTTGCACACTGATTTTGGAGGCCTTCCTAGTGTCCAAATTGAGCTCATGATAGCTCGTTGGAAATATATCTCTCTTGGATACACAATGGACCTATCAAGAACTAAAAATGATCAAGTATAGGCCCTCAAAAATCAATTCTCCAAAGACTGGTAAAAAAGTGCAGAATGGGGGTGAAAAAATGCAGTGTGCTCTTGAAGGAAACTTTTGGAGACCTTCCTCAACTCCAAATTGAGTTTAGTATAGATAATTGGAAATATCTCTCTGTCTAGTTATCATTTGACTTATAAAGCAAGTCATTTGGACACTTCATCAAGGATAAAAATTTATTTTCCCAAGGTTACTCCAGAAGTGCAGCAACTCTCTTGTAGCAACTATATTTTAGACATTTATCCAAAAAAATGACACCTGTGTAAAAAATGAAGGAGGTTTTTCTTCCTTTACCTATTATGGACAAAAACCTCTTTCACTTTTGTAAATTTCATCACCATTTGGTCATAACATAGTTTGAAGAAACACTGGCCCTATGTGTGGCAAATGATTTGTCCCTTGGAATGACTTCTTGAAAAATGATGGAGACATGATGTTTATGAATTGCAATGGCCTCATACTTGCTGATATGACCTCCCTTGTGTCTCCTTTTCTCATGTGTCTCTTATTCCATAACAAACCCTAGCGCGATGGGAGAGGAAATTAGGGTTTATTGTTTGTGGAAAATGATGATTTCAAGGGATAGGAGTGATGGGAAGTGTTTTGGAACACTGATGAATTTTGGAAATTTGACTAATTTGGCTGATGGAACCTGAAATTGTTGAAGCAACCTTTTGCAATGATGATCTAGGCATCCTTGGGAAAATACAACTCCATTTGGCATTCACTTAAACTTTTGAAAGTTTACCCTTTCACTTGACTATTTCCTTTAACAAATTGATATTTTGATGGTATTTGAGAACTCTTTGAATTTGACTTTTTGGTGCTTTGGCATATTTGGAAAACTAAGTTAGCACCTTGGGATGGTGAAATTATTACATTTTGAAAGACATAAAATTACATAATTGAAAATATAAAAATTACATTTGAACTCAAAACTACATTATGAAATAAGCATTTCTCTTTACAAATCATCTTCACATGGTGAAGAGATGTTATTGGATCACCCTTTACTTGTTGGTCTTATACATTGGAAATTAAGATTTATTGGACCTAGGAAACCCTAATGATCTAATGAAACCTTGAAAACCCTAAAATACCTAATTAGACCTTGAAGGACTCAATTTCAAGATGACATGACTGATATTATTTTATTGATGATGTACAGTCAGCAAGGTATGAAACTATTCCAACAAGTAATCAAATTTGAGGAAGAGTGATGTTTTTGGACTAGGTCTACCATCAGTGACTATTTTTTTGTGTGACCTAGTGGAATGATAAAAAAATTCTTAGTGGGACTCCTAAAATGATATTAAAAGAGGATTTGGATCATTGATGGTAGGATGCAAATACTGACACTAACACTCATGATAGTGAAAGCACTTCACTCTGGACATGTCGCGCTTCTTGCCTTCTTTGTCAGACTCAGATTTGGAATAGGATTTCTTTCCTTCCCCTTCTTCACTTTACCATCCAAGGCGCAATTTTCTTCATCATCTGTCTTAGATGAAGATCCATCCCTGGTATTCCGCCTGAATTCTTCTTGCACCAAATCTGACCAAAGTCATTCCCAATATCGCAGCTTCTCCCTCCCATTGATAGAGTCTTGATAACTATGCCAACTTTTGGTAAGGCCTAGAAGAGCTAGGCTCACCAAGTCATTATCCACTACAGTATTTCCAAATCTCCCAAGCTCAACTCGACATTGGACATACTTGGTTAAATATTTCAGAATAGTGTCGCCTTTCTCCATTTTGATTTTTCTGAGCTTGTCCTTCAGTGCCAATTTTCTATGATCATTGTTGATTTGAAACAGATATTTCAAAGCCTTCCACATTGCATATGGAGTTTCTTTGCCTTGGATACTTGATACAATGTGGTCTCATACTCCCTCCAATAAGATCCTCCTCGCCTTTGCAACCTTCTTTTTCCAAGCATCAAGAAGAGCGACATCCGTTGCAGCGGTTTTGGAATGTCATTATCAATGAATTATTTCAACCTTTTGTCCTCCAGTACTACCTCCATCATGTATTTTCATGCAATATAATTAGATTTTCCCTCAAGTGCATACTCCAATCTCAAGTCATTGAAAGCCATCTTGATCCTGATTCGCATGTCGCACCAAAGAATACTTTTGCAAATTCAAATGATATTCAATCACAAACTCGATTTCTTCTCCACTATAGTGATTTCCTACACTTTGATACCATGTAGAAATTATACAAACAATATGTATTCCAATGGATTCAATCCGATCATGCGATATACTAAAGCAAGATACTGAATCCTTCTACAAATCAATTGCGAAAAATAAGCATGATCGCCAATCACAACAAGTAAAGAAAGAAGAAAATCAAACCACAACACAAATATTTTCCCGGGGAAAGCTTGCTGCTCAAAACCCCTCTATATTCTATTTTATATTCACCAGGGAATCATGAAACAATTATAATGCACTCTTCTCACAAGATTCTCCTGCACTCTCACAACTGTCTCACATTAACCCGGAAAAAATCGACCAACACTTAGCCAATTTCCTACCTCTAATTAGCCTACCTTTCTTACGCAATTCATGTGGAATGCAATCCCTATTCTTCAGGAAATTCAACCTTCCAAAATTGCGCAATGCTCATGGGAAATCCTATGGTTGTCTTACTGCATGTGAGCAGCTTACTAATGATAGTTAAAATCCCTTTAACCTTTGTCTCAACTTGGTATCCACTAGAACTATTAATAGTAAATCATCAGTTGCATGGCAGATCACTGCATGTGAATTAAATCTGATTTAATTCACTGGATCTCTCACTAGTGTAGCAAACAGTTACAACTAGTTCAACTGACTTTAACTCAATTATTTGAGTTAATTGATTTCTCATGCATTAAACTAATTCACTAACTGCAACTCGAACTCCATAACTAATAGAATCACTTTGCATGCCTCACCAACCACCCTAAACTCGAAATTCATGAGCTAACTGAGTTTATCACACTCAATTAACTATTACAAGTGATTATGAGATAAGATTACATTTTATTATCCAATTTAATTAAGGGAAAATTAAAGTAGACACACATTCTTTGTTGACTTTTCAACAATAGGTATGGAAGGCCGCAAATTTTCCAAAGAATGACAAATTTCAATGTACATATTTTGCACACAAAATTAATATTTTTGCTACGACATCAAAGATGCTACTTGCATTCGATTTAGTCTTCGTCCTGAAAGTTGTGCACTAAATATGGGAGATTTTCCAAGGCTGGGAGCAACAAAAGACGATGGAAGCTTTTGAACGGGTTTTTGGTGCTAGATTTGAACTACATAGGATTGTTGTGAAGCTGCGCAAAAGAATACATGTTGTACAAATTAGAAGGAGCCGATTTTGTTGGAAGGAACGTGTCCAGTGCTGAGCCTAGTGCATTGGTGTGCCTTGAGGAAACAACGAGTCGAAGCATTGAAGGAAGCTTCTATTAGAACCTTTTGCATTGTATTTGTTTCCTGTCACGGAGCATTGGTGAGGCGTGACTGAGTAGCAAGAGAAGTTGTGAAGCTGAAGTGATGGAGGAAATTTCCACACATTTCCAAATCATAAATTCTCGTTGTTGTATTAAAATCGATGGTCTCTTCTGGTTAGCGTTACCTTTTCAATCAATTCAATTTAATGCATGATGCAACGTGGTATGGCTCTCCTTATTCTATGCATATTGGTTAACTATGTGGAAGAGGAGGTCGAGCTTAGAAGGTGAAGAGCATGGTTCGATTGGTAAGTAACAAAATCTTAGTGTTATTGTTGTGCGTAAAGGATTTGGAAGTGAGCAAAGTTGTCTAAGTTGAATTCTTAAAAGTCATTGGGTCAATTGAAGAAAGTCAAGTTCTTGTTGTCAAGTCAAGTTGAGTTGAAGTGAGAGTCTTTCAATGTAAACAAAAAAAAAATCAAGTCAAAGTCCATTGATGAAGAGCCATGTAATTGATGGAGTCGAGAGACATGTTTGATGAAAGGAGTTGTAATTCACAATGTTGAGTTCAAATAAGGTTGGATGTCAAGGTCAAATAAAGAAATTTGTATTTTGTATAGCTTGAGTCAAGAGTCAAGTACACCAAGGTCCATTTATGTAAAAGTTCGGAGTCAAAAGAAAATTTAAGTAAAGTCAAAGGTGATTGGAATGGGTGCATGATCGATAGAGCCCGACACCCAAGAGTCTGGTCATTGTAAAGATAGTTTGAAGAAATACTACAGTTTTTGTTTGTAGCAAAGAGGAGTAAGGAGTGCTCAGAAAGAAGGTTCAAGTGAAGTGAACCATTGGCCATGTTTGGAGGAGATGACTTGGTAAAGTGATTTAGTTGCAAGTTATAGTGAACAAGGTGAAGTTCATGACAAAAGATGAATAAGGATCGAGAGAAAAATTACAGCGATGAAGCCGTAGCAGTTGGCATTGATGGTGAAGAGAAAGAGATCGATGAATTAAAAGCACGACTATACGTGTTGCTAGAGCTATTACAAAGAAAGAGACGTGGATGGGTGATAAAGGAAACAATTAAATGACCAATTAAACAATTGATGGAAAGAAGACTGAAGCATAAACTGAAAGTTTTAGAAGCAGAGAAACTACAAAAAATATATATATCTCTGAACCAGAGCAAGGATCATTTCTTGATGATGATGATGATGATGATGTGGACGTGGGTTCAGTCCCCACAGAGGATGCTACAGATTGTTCCGAAGACCAACATGAAGACATGAAGACAGATTCATTTGTCAAAGATTATGATTTTAAATTTGACAACTTGTTTGTGGATGCAGGATATGTTCATGGAATAGAAAAGGATCATTAAACAAATGGATCAAATGCTAACATGGAAGATATTGAAGCATAATTAAAATTCCTAGAAGAATGGTTGGACAATCCAAAGCCAGAGTATGACGACAAGCCTTCAAATCAAAAAATTTGGCACCACAGAAGCGTAGAGATGGACAACAAAGATCAGCAAAGAAACAACAATGCACACCAGTAAGAAGACAAGTTGGACATTGAAATTGAAGATATTAGAATATTAATGATGAAAATGTCCCAAAAGAAACATGTTGCGGGAAGGAAAGAAGATGGAAAAATCTTGTTGATGACAACAGAACAAGCATACATCAACAAAATGGGAGGACAACTACAACATAAATTTTGGAAGCTTGGAAACTAGAAAAGGACAACCATAGAATGTCAACAACATGACAAAGCAATTGATTTACTACAAGTGAAAGCTTGGGATCCAGGAGGATTCTTATCATCTTCAAGACTGATGGTCATGAGACCATGATTTTCTTTTTACCTTGGGAGTCTGATGCAGGTGCATCTAACCTAGGTCAACTATGTGTTAGAGGAGCTATTTTGTAAAGTGGGGATTTAATTATTTAATGTATTTTTCTATAGTTTTTAGGAGATAATGATAATTCCTGTAAATAGGAGAAGATTTGAGATGATTGTGGAAGCTTTGAGAGGATCATGGATTAGTTATCTCTTATCTAAGGATAAGGGATTGAATGAGAGATTGTAGAGATTGGATGAGATATTTTGGGAGTTAGCTTAGGATCTAGAACCTCCTTCGATTCTAATACAACTGTGTAAATAGAGGTGAGCCTATGAGGCATAAGGCATGTAGAAGAGTGTGTGTGAAAGTGAGGATTGTGATGGCCAAGCATGAGGCCAATAGTTCTCTGTAAATATTTTATTTATTGATTAATTATTTCATAGATTGGGTGTGCATTTGATTTTTAGTTTTTATGTGTGTGTTTATTGATAAGTTGCAGGTCTATGGCCTGTGGCATTAGGATGGACTGCTAGAGGGGTTGGGTTACTTCTAGAGGGTCCTGAGATACCTAAGGGAAGTTAGCAAGGTTTTTTTTGCCGACTCCATTTCCTTAAGGTCACCTATGAGGTTGAGGTTTGTCATTAAAATCCCTCATATCATGTTTACCCTGGGTAAACCGGTGAAAGTGGGTATATGTGAGGGGAGTGGTTGGTTACACTTTAGCACGAAAAGTGAGATCATAACCTTGATCACACATCTATATGACACTTAAAATATTATGTTTAAGTCCTTCAATGTACAAAACATTTTTTCTTTATCCCAACCGTTGTTAAGGATTATGATACCTCTTCCAATGATTTTTGCATATCCACTATCTCCAAAACTCACATTTCCTCTATGTTCTTCTTTTAGAGTAATACATTTCTTTTGATCTATGGGTGATCAAAGGCTTAGTATTAAGCTAAAAAATTTAAATGATCATAAATTCTCCAAACTAGAACGACATTGAAGAGCTAGTCCCCAGGAATCTGGCGCAATTCATTTCATCAAAAACCGACTCCGTATGTGAAATTTATGGTCTGTTGTTCATTTTCCCAAACAGCTAAAATTTTTGCAGGAAAGGACAGGCAAGTGACATGGAAACCTAGTTAGAAAAAAAGGATATCCTTGGAATATTCCTCCATTTAACCCAACAACACCATGCCAAGTGTCAAACTATGGATGGTTGCCAAGGAGGGTGATTTGTTTCAATCTTACTGGAGGATTTGAGAACCAATAGCATGAGGACACGTGGCTAGCCCGGAGGCGGCCACGTGCCCCTGCCAAGATTCAATTTTATGCAATGTTGAATTTCCAAACTTCATGGTCTAAGGTCGAATTTCGGATATATATATATATATGTCAAAGGTTGATATTATGGGCACATATGATTTTATATCAAGGTTGGGCGCATTTTATTTATTTTTATATATGTCAAGACCAAAATATATTTCATTATACCAAAGTTTTGAAATATAGTAAAGTTGGCTTATATTTCAGAGCAAAAAATGATCAACGGATGGGCGGAGGTCAGGGTCGACCACATGACCTCCCCCGCGCCAACCGCATGACTTACCACCAAGCCACCAACGGAGTTCTTAATAGAATATGTGGCCGAATTGTATTTGAATTTGCAAGGTATGATTGGCGGGGGCTTGGAGGGGGTCAACCCCCTCCCCATAAGACCTATCCACTAGATCGAAGGTAGAGCAGAGACAGAGATGCGTGGATTAACATTAAATTCCCGATTAATTAACCATAATCCCGGTGATTATCGCTTATCCAATTTTTAAGACAGGATTTTTTAAAACACGCTTAGCGGGATAACTGCAGATTAACTTAACTTTAATTCCAGTTAACTGCTAATTAAACCAGCTTAAAAATAGTGGCGGATTTGGTGGAGTCTGCCAGTTTTGGTGGATTTCCAAATTTAGCTGCATTAACTGGAGTTCTCTCTAGTTTTGGAGGAGATTTCTAGGGAAAAATTGAATGAAGCAAACATGGAGAAAATCTCGACCATTTTTGGCTAGGAAGAGTCTATCCTAGCAGATTTGGACATTCTGAACACATTGGAGCAGGTTTTAGGAGCAATAGATGAATGTAAACATCACTTTTTCATATTTGAGCTAATACAGAGGCCCAAGCCATGGAAGCTAGACCAAGGAGATGTAGCCTAGGAGGGGTGAACTTCTTCATCAACAAATTGTGTTAATGGATCATTGTGATGGTTTGTTGTACATGACCAGGATAACCACCTCACGAGGCATCCCTTCTAGATCGTTGTTCAGCATTATGTTTTTATGTTTTTATGTTCATGAATTTAACACAATCTCCATACATTTACCTATTTAACACTCATAAACACTTCAAGAAGCCTATGCACATGAAGCAAAGATCAACATTTTAAAAATAAATATGAAGATGAAATTAGCACAACAAAACTAACATTCAAATTCAGATCAAGATGGTATCAGAGCAAAGGTTATTTGTTTGATTTGCTTGATTTTTGTGCAAGTAGGGTTTTAATGTTGCAAATTTGTGATGCTTACAAGGTTGAAGGTACAGAGAGGAGAAGGGAAACTATTGGTTGCTAGTCCTGAGGTTAGGACCAGAAGAAGGAGAGCCACAAGGCCACCATCTCCACCCAAATTTTCACTCCCAGCTGCACTTGAAGGACCTCATGTTTTATCTCTAGCTGATATTGAAGAGGTACAAGTTGCACCAGAAGTTGAGTTGATTGAAGAGGTACAAGTTGCACCAGAAGTTGAGCTTGAATCCATAACCATGATGTCCGGTGTAGGAGAGACTGAAGGTATTTCGAAAGAGGAGGCATTCAAGAAGGCTTTCTATGACCTAACTAAGAGGGTTAGGATCCTCTTTGAAGAGAGGAACACCGGGATGGTTAGAGAGAATTCTAAGTCTCCATGTGGAGAGGGAACCTCAGAAGGCAAGAAGGATGAAGAGAAGGATTCAAAGGGAAGTGGAGGAAAGCCTCCTCCATCTCCACCAGATTCATCATCATCCTCATCATCTCCATCAACGTCATCTTCCACTTCCACCACAAAAACCACCCATACTCACTCAAAAGCCCCAAAAGGAAAAAATCCCTTACTCAAATTCGACTTTAAGTTTGAACTTCCCATGTACAATGGTGAGGTTAAATGCAGAGAAGTTGGACAATTGGATTCATCAATTGGAGGTTTATTGTATAATTCATAACCTACAAGATGATTACATAAAGATCCAGTTGGCTTCATTGAGGCTAGAAGGAGCAACATTAGTCTAGTGGGAACCAAAGACTCAAGAGGAAATGTGAATCCATGGTAAGATATCCATTTCTTGGGTTGAGTTTATTTTTTTATCCTTTAGCTTACATGCAAAAAGCCATTATGAGTTGGCAAAAATTTAGGCAACTCAAGGGTCAAACAGTTCAAGAATATACCCAGGAGTTTAGGAAAAGGGCTTTGTTGTTAAGAATAAAATTAAATTCCCAAGACATTCCCTTGAAATATATTGGGGGTTTACATTCCTATTTGAGACATAATATCCTTATGTTTAACCCAAGCAATTTAGATGAAGTTTGTGTGCAAACCACACACCTTGAAGCAAGGGGAAAGAACATTTAGGAAGAGGGTAGTAAGAAGAATCCATTCAAGGGTAAGGGGAAAGAGAAAGGAAGAAAATGGAAGGGAAAGAAGAAAGAATGGGAGAAAACTACATGCAAACATTTTTCCAAAGAGGGGCACGATGACGCCCACTGTTGGAAATTACATCCCGAACTAAGGCCTAATAAACCAAACAATAAGGGGAAACAAAAGATGACTGCTACCACACAACATGAACTTGGATCCGATTCCGGTGATGAGACAAAGATTACAACCATGGTCACAAATGGAAAAGAAGCCATAGCAAGCACTAGTTCCTCAAATTGTCACAACAACACTCCAAATGAAGAAACAAGGATAGAGTTGTCCCATGTAAGAGTGATCTCAAATCATACAAAGATTGATGCATTATTTGATAGTGGGTCACAAGAAAAATTTATTTCAGAAGACATGGTCAAAAATCTTAACCTTGAAACTGTACCTCATCATAAGCCATATCCTTTGGGTTTTATAGTCAAAAATGAAAATTTACAGGTTACAAGGAAATGTATATTTAGGTTTCCCATTATTGTAAATTTTGTTGATGAAGTTGAGTTAGATGTGGTTCCACTTGATATTTCCGGAATTATCTTGGGAAGTCCATATTTGTATGACAGGAAAGCAATATTTTATCTCCATGAGAACAAATATCATTTGCTCAAGGATGGGGTGGAGTATATTGCGAGAGCTCATTGCAAAAAGCTGAATATTTCTATAGTTAATGCAGGGCAGATGAAGAGACTAGTTAATGCAAGTAAAAATTTTGTACTTCTCATGATCAAGAAAAATAATTGTATGGAATATGAATCTTTTGAAGGTTGTGATGACAAATTAAAATTTGATTTGTTTGTTGTGGTAAGTTAGCACGACGAGATGTTTCAGGAAACAAATGGGTTACCTCCCAAGAGGGGAATTCAGCATGAGATTCAGCTGCAACAAGATGTTTCACTTCCAAACATTGGCATGTATCACATGTCAATAGTGGAGAGAATGGAAATCAAGAAGCAAATTCAAGAATTGTCGAACAAAGGTATCATACGTCCATCTACTTCGCCATGTGGTTCACCGATTGTTTTGGTGTCAAAGAAGGACGAGACTTGGCGCATGTGCGTGGATTTCCGTGTAATGAATAAAATCATGGTAAGAATCACTATCCACTCCCAAGAATTGATGATTTTCTTGATCAATTAAGGTATTCAAAGTATTTCACTAAGCTAGACTTATGAAGTGGTTATCATAAAGTTAGAATAGTTGAAGTGGACATTTGGAAAACCACATTTAAAACTAGACAAGGATTGTTTGAGTGGCTTGCTATGCCATTCGGTCTTACCAATGCTCAACTACTTTCATGAGAGTTATGAATGATGTATTAATATCATTTATAGATGAATTCGTCATTGTTTACTTAGATGATATTTTGATATTCAACAAATCAATAGATGAACATGTCATGCATGTGAACAAGGTACTTGATGTCTTGAAAAAAGAACAATTATTTTTAAAGATGTCGAAGTGTGAGTTTGGCAATACTTCTTTAGTGTATTTGGGACACTTTGTTGGAGGGGGTGAGTTGAAGATAGACCCTTCCAAGGTTGAGGTGGTTGAGGTCATTGTGAATTGGCCCAAGCCCAATACAATTACGAAGGTACACAGCTTTCTTGGGGCAGCACAATATTGGAGGAAATTCATTGCTAATTTTTCTTCCATTGCAACTCCGTTACATGCATTGACAAGTGTCAAGAAAGTATTCCATTAGGGAGATATGCAGCAAACAACAATTGATGCTTTAAAAACAAAAGATCAGTTCAACACCGGTATTCTCTCTTCCGGATCTTAGACAACCATTTGAGATTCAAACAGATACTAGTGATTACACCATGGGAGTAGTTCTCATGCATCATGGTAAGCCCATTTTGTTTCATTATGGAATTTTTAATGGAGTTGTGACTAAATATCCCACTTATGACAAATAGTTGTATGCATTGGTACAAAGTGTAAAGAAATGGAAACACTATTTGATGGGGAAGGAGACCATTATCCATACCGACCATCAACCGTTGCAGTACTTACAGTCACAATCAAAGTTGCAGAAATCAAGACACTTCAGATGGATGGGATTTCTACAGAAATTCCATTTGGTTATTGAGAATAAAATGGAACCTACAATAAGGTAGCTGATATGCTTTCTAGGCCTATTTTAAATTCATCTATTATACTCAAGCACAATTCAGTTACGCATGAAAGATACATTGAACAATGTGCACATGATAGTGATTTTGAAGATGTGTATGGAAGCTTGAGTCAAGGAAACCAGATTGAAGAGTTAGATTACCATGTACATAATAGTTTGTTGTATCACTTACGAAAGTTATGTATTCCACTGGGAGAAAGAAACAATATCATAAGGAGGCACACACTTCATTGATTGTTGGACATTTCAGTGTAGGCAAGATGGTAGTGAATCTCCAAAGGTATTGTTATTGGCCACACATGTTTGGTAGTGTATCTCGTTTCATTAGAGGATGTTCTTTGTGTGAAACAAGCAAGCCTGGAAATATGAAACTAGGATTGTACACTCCACTCCTGGTACCTTCACGTCCTTGGGAGAGTATCTCAACATATTTTGTAGGAGGTCTTCCAATGTCAAGGAAAGGTCATGGTTACTTTTATGTCGTTGTAGATAGGTGTAGCAAAATGTGTATTTTGATGACATGTAAAAAGAAAAATACAGTTGAAAAAACAACTCATATTTTCTTTCAAAATGTATGGGTTCATTTTGGTCTTCCTACTTCTATTGTAAGTGATCGAGATTCCCAATTTTTTGGGAATTTTTGGTCAAAATTGTGGGACATGATGGACACTAAGTTGAAGAAGAGTACAACCTTTCCTCTGCAAACAGATGGTCAGGCTGAGGTGGTTAACATGATAATCATTCATCTTCTTAGAGGTTATTGCATCAAACATCCCAAGTTGTGGGATGAACAATTGCATTACATTCAACATGCATACAATAAGGCAAAGCATTCTTCCACAAACACATCACCAGTTGAGGCATGTCTTGGGTACTTTCCAAGATCGCCATTTGACTTCATCTTTGGGAAATATGTTGCTATTGATGGTCATAGTGACATAGATAAAGCGAAGAAGTTCATGTAGCAAATTCAGTTGGAACATCACATAGTGTAAGAACAACTTGAAAAGAGTCAAAACAACTATAAGGAAAGGCATGATAAACACAATTTTGATCATAAATTCCAAGTTGGTGATGAGGTTGTGTTGTATATCCAAAAAGAAAGACTTCAAGGGGAAGGTAAAAAGCTTAAGCCAGCCCATTATGGTCCTTTTAAAATTATGGAAAATATTGGTAACAATGCCTTTAAGCTAGATTTGCCTCCTTATATGCAAATATATTATGCCGTTAATGTTAAGAATTTGAGATTATTTGAGCATCCATTAATTGATGATCAAGGAGAGCATGTTCAGCTGCCATCAATAGATGATTTCTCGCTAGAATATATTGATTTTTTTTCCCAAGAAAAAATCAAACCCATCTATTGATTTTATAGCAGGTTACATAGTATATGCAAAAGCATTCAAAGAACTACATTTTCCTTCCTTGTAAGCAAAGGAAAATAATGTAGTTGCCATTGGGGAAATTGATGTTCTGTCAATCCTCCCAAATTAGTCCAAAAAACAAAAGAACATGTTTTTGTATCATCTCCTTTCAATCCCCCAGTCTTCCCTTATGATGTGGAAAGCTTGAAACAGAGGTGAAAGCAGACTGTGTCTGTAGAAATCAGCACCATGACTTTCGTCATGTCTATAACTGGGTGGTAGAAACCATTCCCAAGTTACTAGTTTTATAGCAGTATATAAGTTTAAAGTAGTAGCAGTCTCCCAGATCTCCTCAATGAGGAAAAAAATTAGAAACAGAGACCCTAAAAGTTTTAAAAACCATAAGTATCAGTGCAAGAAATAACTAAAAACTGAAAATTAAAACCAGAACAACATATGAGAAGGGCAGTAGGATCTTAGCGGGCAAAAGGGGGGAGATCAATCCCTCGAATCTGCGCCCCCCTCTACCGCTACAACAACCCAAATCTTGTCTAGCACCTTCCTTAGATAAGGTGTCTGCTGCATGATTATGTTCCCTGTATATGTGACAAGTAGAAACTTGGTTAAATTAAGCTTTTACATTGAAGACTTCATCAAGAAAAGTAGATAAAATGAAATTCTGGCATCTCTGAGTTCTGTTAAACCATTTGATGATGTTCATAAAGTCCTCGAATATTTGGGCATCTCTTATCCCAAGAAATGAAAGCCAACAAATCAAAAGATGAAGAGCTTTAAGTTCAACAAAATTATTTGTCCCTTGGCCCAGCCCTATAGACGCTTTCAAGATTTTCCCACCAGGATCATGGATGACTAGACCCGCCCCACACCTATTCTGAGGGTTAGAAGCCTCATCAAAATAGGCCCATGGAATGTCCCCTCTAATGTGCTCCTAAGCAATAACTCTGGCTTGTGGGGGGTTAGCCAAGCGGTGTATGAATTCAAAGATGGACGCACTCTTAGTTGCGAGACGATTGAAAGGGAAAAGGGTGTCTTGAAAGATGCTACGATTCCTTGTAATCCAGGTCCCCCAGGCGATAAGAAGAGGGAGGTTTCTGACTCTATCATCTGGAGAGGCTTGCCACCATCGCTCCCAAGCGGCCCTCACATCAGCACCTTCCCATAGATGTGACATATTAAGGAGCCTTAGAGTCTCTGTCCAGAGCTGCTTATTGAAAGGGAAAGATAGAAAGAGATGGTGCGAAGACTCCAAGTTAGATTTACATAATGTGCACCAGCCTGGCCCTGTCTTCCCCCTACGCTAAAGAAAATCCCAGGTGGGGATCTTATTCTGAATAATGCACCAAAAGAAGAGCTTGATTTTTTCTGGTCCCTTTAGTAGCCATAGGGGCTTGTACCACTATTCTGGTTCCCCCCAACCTTTCTGGGCCATTAGCCACTTATATCCAAACTTTGGGGAGAAACTGCCCGATGGAGCATGAACCCACTTCAATTCATCATGTCTATCATAGAGTCTGGCATTTGAATTATGAATATCGTTTATAAACCCCTACCACTCCTCCTGCCACCTACCCTCCAGCTGAAGTGCTTCTCCAGAAAACCAATCTTTCCTCCAGATCGTGGTTTGACCATGGTTTGCAATTTGATTTAAGGTTCTGAACCCATGACGATCCAGATGATCTATGAGTTTCGGGGTGAGAGCGAACCTCCCCGAGCATCCCACCCAGGGGTCACGGCCAATCCAAACCTGAGATCCATCCCCTATGTGCCACGCCAACCCCTGTTCTATGATTTTTATCGACATCGCCAAAGCTTTCCAGACAATGGAGGCATTGTTTGTAGTCTTATTCGGCATACGCATCCATTCCAGAGTTGGCATAGGATTAATATATTTGCACCTTAAGACTGACGTCCAGAGATTTTCATTGGTTATAAGACGTCGGCCTAGCTTTTCTGCTAGAGAGGCTGTAAAATAAGGAAGCTCCTTAATGCCCCAGCCTCACCAGGATTTTGGAATTGTCCAAAGCAACCCAAGGCATCACCTTCTCCTCCTTTGAGCCCGCCCAGAGGAAGTGGTTGCAGATTTTGTTGATAGAAGACAGAGTGTTTCTGGGGACCCATGAGAGGGCAACCCAATAAACTGTTATGGCTATGGCAACCAATTTGATCAGCACCAACCTCCCAGCCCTGGATAGCCATTTGTAGCTCAAATGTTTCATTCGAGACTCTATCTTAGCAATTAGCCAGTGCCAATCCTGTACACGGTAGGAGTCCGGTTTTAGGAAGAAGCCCAGATACTTAAAAGGATCGTGCAGGGTTTTTGCTTTGAACTGTAGGATCTTCGATGCTCTGACCGATTCTGCTACTGATAATCCGACAGTTGTGATTGTAGATTTCTGACGATTTATGCTGAGCCCTATAGCCTTAAGGAAGAGGTCCAGGATGTCTTGGAGACGTCAAATATCATCCAGGCTGATGAAATTCAGATAGATCTCATACTTGACAGAAGAACTATAACTTCAAGGAGAGGGAATGTCGAATACCTTCGAGTGGGACTCAAGGGAAAATGCATGGAGATTGAGAAGGTGAGGGAGTTGTACCCTCACCTGCTGAACAATTGATAATATCTTTTGGGGTCCAAAAGGCTTATAGTGGGGAGGAACGATAAGAGGCTCAGTGTTAATCTGAAAAATAGAAGTGCTCATAAATTCTCCAAACCAAAACTACAACAAAGAGTTCGTCCCTAGGAATCCGTCACAATGCGTTTCATAAAAAACGACTTCGTATGTGAAAATTATGGCATGTTGTTCGTTTTCCCAAACAGCTAAAATTTTTGCAGAAAAGGAAAAACAGGTGACATGGCAGCCTAGTTAGCAAAAAAGAATATTCTGTGAATATTCCTCCATGTCACCCAATGACACCATGCCAAGTGTTAGATTGTGGATGGTTGCCAAGGAGGGTGATTTGTTTCAATCTTACTTGAGGATTTGAGAACTAATAGCATGAGTGTTACACAACATTTTGTCATTGTCCCTGAAATCCCCATCTCGTCCATTGGAGGGTCATTTTCGTGATCAATAAGCAGTTTCATGCCTTACAAAGACCATCATTGTATCCCTTTACATGAGAGTAATATTCCTTTTGTTGACAATTACCTGAGCAGAGACTCAAAAACCCTTGTTTTTGTCTTAGCGCGGGTAGTCAGTTATGCCCTCGTGTCGAAGGGGAAGATTAACATTGGGCCCCGTGCCAGCTGGCGCTCTGTCCTAGTTTGCCACCCGCGCCAAGCTGTTTATGGAATGTTTTTTAAAAATAGAGGCGGAGATTCCACTCCAACCATCTCGAGGATGAGTCATTGGGAGTGGTTGAACTGATAAACCATGGACTCCATTCTTTATTTTATGGTTTCCATCTCTTATGGGAACTCCCTAAAGGATAGGTCTCCCTCCCACCTCTGTAGGGATCCTAACCTCCTCCTTTTACTCTATAAAAGAAGCTATCTCTCTTTGCACAAGCTAGTTGAACAACTAAAGAATTGAACTTGGAGAATTAAACATACGGGAGAGATAGAATAAGAAGGAATTATTGAGAAAGCTTGAGTCCATGTCTTTTGAGAGAGCTTGATTCCATGCCTTTATCCCGTCTGAATTCCCTGACGAGCATCTGAGACGCGCTCTAACTGAACCCTGCTGGAGGAGACCTCGACGTCAAAGCTTTGGTTGTATCTCTTCCTTTCATTAATACATATACGTGATTACTGTTTGGTTCCACTTTTGTGTTATGAAATTTATTTAATGCAATATTTTAAGACCTCTTTGACTGGCGAATAGTTATGAATGAAATGTTATTATATCGTATGATGTTCTTGTTTTCTGATTCTACGTGCAGGTATCCGAGCATGACTGCGAAAGGATTGTGACTTGCTGAGATAGGAGCGAGAGGCCACCACCACTACAACAACGACGACAACGTTGGAATCCAGGTAGGTCAATCTACCATGTCCTCTTTTTATTAAATAATTAGGAATCATCACTTTAGCATGTCTCTTTGTTTCTAGACCCACTCTCAAGCAAAAGGGATCGTCTATGTCCACAGAGTGGATTTACCTGTATAATAACAAGAACATGTGGCTAGCTCAGAGGGCGCCACGTGCCCCTGCCAAGGTTCAATTTTATGCAATGGTGAATTTCCAAACTTCATGGTTTAAGGTCGAATTTTGGATATATATATGTCAAATTTTGATCTTATGGGTGCATATGATTTTTATCAAGGTTGGGCGCATTTTTTATATATATATACGTCAAGACTGCAATATATTTCATTATACCAAAGTTTTGAACTATAGTAAATTTGGCGTATATTTCAGAGAAAAAAATTATCAACAGATGGGTAGAGGTCGGGGTCGACCCCACGACCTCCCCCGTGCCAACCGCATGGCTTACCACCAAGCCACCAACAAAGTTCTTAATAGACTATGCGACCCACTTGTATTTGATTTTGTAAGTATGACTGATGGGGGTTTGGAGGGGGCAAACCCCCTCCCCATAAGACCTATCCACCAGACAGAAGGTGGAGCGGAGACAGAGATGTGTAGATTAACATTAAAACCCAGATTAATTAACCATAATCCTAGTGATTAGCGCTTATCCAATTTTTAAGATGGGATTTATTAAAACGCGCTTAGCGCGATAACTGTAGATTAAATTAACTTTAATTCCAGTTAACTGTTAATTAAACCAACTTAAAAATAGCGGCGTATTTGGCAGAGTCTGTCAGTTTCGGCAGATTTCCAAATTTAGCTGCGTTAACTGGAGTTCTCTCCAATTTTGGATGAGATTTATAGGGAAAAATTGAATGAAGCATAATTGGGGAAAATTTCGACCGTTTTTGGCTCAGGAATAGTCTATCCTGGTAGATTTTGACATTTTGAACACATTGGAGTAGGTTTCAAGAGCAGTAGATGATTGTAAACAACACTTTTTCACATTTGAGATAATACATAGGCCCAAGCCATGGAAGCTAGACCAAGGAGATGTAGCCCAGGAGGGGTGAACTCCTTCATCAAAAAATTGTGTCAATGGATCATTGTGATGGTTTGTTGTACCTTTTATTGCTATTTTTCAACATTATGTTTTCATGTTTCAATGTTCATGAATTTAACATAATCTCCATACATTTACCTATTTAGCACTCATAAACACTTAAAGAAGCTTGTGCACATGAATCAAATATCAACATTTTAAAAATAAATTAGAAGATTAAATTAGCACAACAAAACTAACATTCAAATTCAGATCAATGGTCATGTGTCTAGAGCACCCACTATCAACATACCACTAACTTTAATTGTTTTGAGCATATAGAACTAGTCTGCTTTTTTTTTTTTTGTGGCTCATGGTTTTCTTCCAAAACCCTTCTCTTGAATTTGTAGGATAGTCTCGTGCCATATGTCCAAAATTGTTGCATCTATAACACTATTTACTATACTTGGATAATGGAGCAAATGAATTATGATTTATGTTATTGAAGCAATCAATGTCTGTGGTTATGTTGTCTAAACGTTGAATCCTAGAGGTTTTATGAGAACCTCTTTCATAAATATTATAAGTTTTGCACTCTCTCGCTTGATGTTAAAAATTTATGCATAAAAAATAATGACCAGGAAGAATAGTTTGATACCTGGCTTTGTATGATTGCCTTAATGAAACAATTCTTCTTGATTTGATCTACTTTGAGGAAGATTATTGGTCCTTGTTCCTTATCATATTACTTCTTGTATTGTGAACGGACTTCTTGAGAGTATCGACTTAAATTTTTGGTGTAGCAGCATTTCTAGACTCCTCTTGACTTTTGTCCTTTCTCATGCTGAGTTTGGAGCTTTCAGGATTTTCTTCAACTTCCTTTCCTAGTGACTTGGTTTTTGCATATTCTTTTTATGAAGTCTCACAGATATAACCAAGACCATTCTTGTCACATGTTGATCTTTGAATGCTGAATATAACATCCAGGGTTTGAGATATTTTTATGTTTTTGTTGAGTTTATCTAGATATTTTCTTAATGAGACAATTTCTGTTAAAAATTCTCATAATTTTCTTCTTGTTCCTTAACCTGATTGTTCAACAATTATTCCACTCTGTTTACTTTCTCTTTTTCAGCCTTGAGAGAGATGATTTCCTTAGATAGTATTTTGTTCTTCTTTTGAGATTATCAATCTCTTCTATTGCAATAATGAGTTATGCTTCAAGATCTAGCATGCCTTCAACATCTTCTTCTTCTTCTGTGTTTTCTTTTTGCTCCTTTAACTTGTTTATGATGGATTCTTCATTTTTGGCTAAAAATATGATCTCTCTTTGTTAGCATGGGAACCATATCCTTCTTCTTTGAAAAAATCATTATCCTCTTTGGAGTATAGTTTCTTCTTTTTCAAGGATTTTCCTTTGAAGACAATTTTTATTTATTTATTTATTTGTCAAGTTCTTCGTCGTCATCACCATCTCTCCTGAAGGGAAATTAGCAACAAAGTGTCCTATTCTACCACATTTAAAATAGATGAGATGTAAATCACCATTGAATTATGATCCTTTCTTTATGTTCTTGACTAGTTGTGCCATTTTTGTATTAGATTCATCGTTCGAGTAGTCACCAGTCTTGCATTTTCTTGACTTCTTTGATACTTTGTTGCTTCCTTATATGATGAGTTTCACATCCTCATTTCATATGTAGTGAGATTTTTGTGAAGCTCATCCATTTTTAGATTCTTCAAATCCTTTAATTATTTTATGGCAAAGACTTCAACATCAAAACGCAGAGGAAGAGACCTCAATTTTTTTTGAACAACTATCAATTCTTT
Source organism: Pinus albicaulis (assembly GCA_034641835.2). Taxonomy (NCBI): domain Eukaryota; kingdom Viridiplantae; phylum Streptophyta; class Pinopsida; order Pinales; family Pinaceae; genus Pinus; species Pinus albicaulis. Next base: position 22,148,483 of record CM076573.1, read on the forward strand.
AACTATTTCATCAAGTCCTTCAAGAGAATTAGCCACTTCATCCACTTGAAGAAAATAAACACTAACATCTTCTTCATCATTCATTTCCATACTTTCAAATTTTCTTCGAAAAGTCTGGAGCTTTGCCTTCTTTACTTTGTCATCTCCTTCATAGTTGCTTACAAGCTTGTCCCACATCTCTTTAGTTGATTCTCACTACATAAGTTTAACAAATTTTAAATATGGAAAGCCATTTAAGATGGGGTTCATAGCTTTTGCATTGGAAACATAAGACTTTTTCTCATCTTGATTGGGTGGAGGAGAATATCGAACCTTATATCCATCTAAAGCAGACTACCAAACTTCAACACCAAGAGACATCAAGTGGGTTTTCATTCTCATCTGCCAAGAGGGCAAAATTTGTTCCATCAAACAAAGGAATTTTGATTGAGCATTCTCAACTAGCCACAACGAGTATAAGATCTTCTTCCAACTATTAGATTGTTCTTAAAGAAGCTGTTTGTGATACCAATTGATGGAAATACTAAGAGGGGGGAAAATCATTATTACGATACTTTTAACAATGTTTCACTTAGTTAATCTTAAAATTAAATTCACATCACATAATTAATGATCCACAATGTACGAACACAAATATTAAAGTGCAAATGAAAACTTGAAGAAGAAAAAACTTGAAAACTATTTTCAATTTATTACACCCAGTTGCGAGGACAATAATCCTTTGTAAGCACCAACTTACAAAAAACAAAATTTGCAGGCTCCAACTTGTGAAGAAGACGAGGACACTAATATTCAATAAGCACCAACTCACATAAATTGCAAGTTGCAACTTATCAAGAAGATGAGGACACTAATCCTCAGTAAGCTCCAACTTATAACTTGTTCACTTATTCAAGAATCAATATTTAGCCTCAGTAAAGGAAGGTTTTACCTCCTAGTAATTGATCCTCTATCCCTCAAAAATCTGCTATCAACACAGTGAACTCGACCTCTCTTAGAACCAACAACCAAAACACTAGAATTTAAGCTTCAAAAGGGATAGAACTCGACCTTCTTTAGTTGTACTAGAAATTGACCTTGATAGGTTCAAAACTCGGTCTTATTAGGTATAAAATTGACCTTAACAAGCCTCAACGGAATATAAAACCCTTTCCTAGAAATTATGCCAAAAGACCCTTTTACAACCAATCAAACATATCCTATAGAGATTCCTCCAACTTGGCTAAACTTCTTTTCACTTGTTTCTTGAGGTATGAATCTCAAACTTGTTCCTTCACTATCCTAGAACAAACCCAAACTTGCTTGAGCGAGTTTCTAAAACTCTCCTCCTCATTGCTTATTTATATTGCTTTGGACGTTGCGTTAGAGCCAACTTATCCACTAACTGGGCCAATTGACAAAATGCACAATGAATATTAAAAAAATAATTTATTCTCAACTTTGAGGAGTTAGAATGAGTGCCATATACCGTTGGGAAGGTCTCAAAATAAGTTTTCCAACCATATATATTATGCTCATAGTTGAACTAGGTAATTGGAGTAAAAATGTATTCAAAGTTAATGTATCCAAATGGAGCATCAAAAATCCCAAAACAATATTTCCAAAAAGCATGCCATATATCACTAGAAAAGTCTCGAAATATGATATTTGACTATATAACCTTCTCTCATTTAGACAACCTTTGGAGTTAATAACAACTATTTTCAATAAAAAAAAAAAAGTGAATGCTTCCTAAACTTGTCACAAACCGCAAAATACCGTCAACAATAATATCTATATCTATAGGAATTTCATAAAAAATAATTCATTATTTTGTAAAAGATATTCATCAAAACCATGCTCGCAATTGACATATACAAAGTTGTTATGAATGACAATGGCATTGAATGGTTCTTGCCTTCGAGCATAGGGAATGCCACTAAAAACAGCCTAAAAGCCTCGCGACAAGGAACAAGTTTTGTACCACATGGCAGCCAAGTGATTAAAAACAGAGGGTAATCATAATAATGATAGAGTAGGGATGCATATAAACCCACACCCCATAAACCCTAGCAAAGTTTTCCATCGATTCTGATTATCAAATATTTTAATGCGTAGGAAGTTTTTAACCTTTAAAATTTATCGCTATTAATTTCATCTTATTTTGTTGTGAGCCATAGTAGCCTAACTTTTGTAACGGAATGCACGCCCCTTCCAAAAAAAAAAAAACCATATGTTTATGGTAAAGATTTAACCATATGCAACTGCTGAAACAGCAGCCCAACTTGATTTATGCGTGAAGAATTTCTCTGGTCTCACGCTCAAACATTCAAGCACATCGCTTCATTCATACAGCTCAGAGTGGGGGCAGAGAGAACACAACCTGCATTCTAATTGTGAAAAATGGCTACATAGGGAGAAAATGACCATTGCTGCTCTGATACGATATGACAGCGGAAATATATTTATACACATCGACTTGGGCATTGCCCGCTAAACCTTGGTGGTGAAGTTTGTAGTTTTGCATGTTTTAGGGCACCATGGCTTCAGCAGGATCAAACCCACCACAAGGTATGGAAACCCATTTTGATTATTCTGTTTTCCAGCTGTTTTCTGCTGGCTGTCTTTTCCTTTCCTTCATCCCCTGAACATGATATTTTAATCATCATTTGCAAATGCAGATGATGTGAGTCTGGTGGTGGCGTTATTAGATACAAACCCATTCTTTTGGGCCTCTGCGGCTTCAAGTGGACAAGCGTCATCTCTCACCTTCCCCCAATTTTTAGAACATGTAATTAAATTTTGGATTGTTTATAATATTCAGTCACAAAATTTCAAATTCAATCTTGATGGTGCTTTTTTAGGTTTAAACCTCAAAGAGAACAATTACTGTCTCACTGTACCAATATAATACAATCCTATATGTGTTTGAACTAGGATTTCTGTTATCTTGTTGATGTTATTCGTTTTGTTCGACCTACTAGTTGTGAAAAGTTCCATTTTAAGTTGTTCTGTATTAAGCAGACCCAGCCCTAGTCTAGTCAAGCTTGGAGACTAGCAATCCAATTTGTAACTTTCATTCATAATGTGAATTGATGAACATGGTATTTTGATGTCCAGGTGCTTGCTTTTTTTAATTCCATCCTTCTTCTCCACCAAATGAATCAGTTGGTGGTGATTGGGACTGGTACCAATTCCTGTGAATTTATTTATGACTCATCCGCAATGAACTCCGAGTACAAGAAGAGCAAAGACAGCAAAGCGTCCCAAGAAATTTTGACTCCTTCCACGATATTAGTGCAGCAACTGGAAGATTTCTTAAGAAGGGACCAGGCCTTGAGTACGAATAATAATGCTGCAAAGAACATTCACTCTCTGTTATCAGGGTCCCTGTCTATGGCTCTGTGTTGTATCCATTTCTATGAGATGTTTTCATTCCTTTTGCTGTATCCCTCCCCACTCTATTTTTATTTAGTGAATAAATTCTGTTATTTGTACATTGATTGTAGAGTATTGTTTCAGACACAGAAGAATAGTTTCTAGTGCAGACATGACCATCTTTTTAACCAACGTATAGATATTCAAAGAATTCTGCGGGGTGGACCTTCTCATCCACAACCAAGAGTGAGTTATACAATTCTCTATTCTATTGGCTTTTGTGAAATTTTAGTATCTTTAAATATTCTCTCAAGGGAAATGGAATAGATTAGGCTGAATAAGGTAGTTTGAAACTGGAAACCTGGGAATTTAAACTTGGTTTACTTTTGTTTCTGTGCATGCCGTATTCCCCATAGACCTCTGGCGTGGCCTTGTTACCCACTTGTTGACAAACGCCTTTACATTAGTTAATCTTCAATCGCACCACAAATCTACAATTAGAATTTTATTTGTATTATATAGGTGGGCTCTGCCTCTTATTGCCCCCTCGTTTGCCTCATTAAATTATCATGGACACTTCTAGACAGCAGATCACTGCAATACACGATCATTTGCCCTTTCCCACGAATTTATTGTGATTGATGCAAATGCTCTCATTATATATTGTCTTTCTTTGTTTGCTACCACATTCAAGAATTTGCCGGTGGAGAGAAAGAGGAAATTTTGAAGTTCTAGAATCTATTCCTTGATGCCAAACACAGCTTATTGGATTATTTATTATCTTGTTCATTATTCCATTGTTTATTACTCACACCCACACACTCACATCCTGGTTCCCCATTCAACAAGTCCTATAGAGGAGGAGGGGGAGGCCGAGTAAGCACACACATTCATCCTGCAACCAGTCAGTCACATGTTAGTAGAATGGCCATTACCTCTACAGAGTGCTACCAAGTGATGCCTTTAGAGATGCACATAGTGATTCCTTTATACTACTGTCACTTGTGGGATTATATTCACGGGAAACTTGTCGGCATCAAGGAGTATAATGCTGGGGACCAAGAACATGGAATAGGTTAAAAAATCCAGACAACTTTAGTAATCCTTACTCGCAGTACATTTTTGAAATGCTTAGAACTGGTTACTGTATTTGAATTATCTACTTCAAGATGTTGCATATGAATGTGAGGTTTTCACATATGTCAAAAATGAATATTAAGTTGAACGTGAATGTGAGGTCAAAAAGGAATATTAAGTTATGATTAAGTGACAGAGGTATCACTTATAGAATAGGAGATTTGAGAGTTACTTGAGATTGATGGAGTTGTTGAAGCCATAGGTAATATTTGCATGAGGAAATTACAGGTATTGAGTCATCATGAAGATTCTCAAGAAACCGTTTTAGCGAAGTGGTTGAGGATACTTTACACTCCTCAAACCTTTAAATGTGCACGGCCATCTCTACATTTATGGTTTTGTTATAGTGATTCGATTTGTAGTTTGGCTTCCTTTTATTTGTTGTTTGAATGTGTGACCATGCTCTTCAATCCACGTTTGGTATCAATAATCAGAGTTGAGGTCTAGAAAAGAGTCAGAGAGTTTAGAAACGTGTAAAGCCATCTCGGTGATGTAAAAGTTAAAACAGACGTTGCCATATGTTTGTGAGAAATTGCTGAAGCTTCAGACTGTATGTGAAGCTGTGTTAAGAGAAGAGAGTGTGAAAAACTGTCGAGAACAAGGCTGGTTGAGTGAAATATAGTGTGAATTTTTTCAGTGACATTTTGCCAAACAGTTGGCGAGCTTGCTTGCCTTGATATCCCAGCGGTGAAAAGGCTGCTGGCATTGTGCTACCACAGTGGTAATTATTTAGTTGTCCTCTGTTAAAAATTTGTGTTGTAGGGCAGGTGGAATTGTCTTGTAGCTGTTGGGATCTGTTGGGAGTTGCTGTAAAGAAGGAAATGTGATTGCAAGATTTCAGCTGCTTGTAGATGTGAGAAGTAGTTGCTGTGTAATGAAGCAACATTAGACAGATGAAGAGCATGTGAGAACAAACCAGTCAAGTGAATCTAACTCACACAAATTTAACAGAAATGATCACCACAGACACACACACACGTGCTGACTATTCATTGGAGGGATGCCTTGTTTGGAGATTGTTGCCTTAAAATCTAGCAGGTCTTGTGAGTGAGCTCAAGGGACAAGAACTAGATCAAGGGACAAGAATGAGGTGGAGGCCCATTGCCACCACAACACACCACCTCCTTGTGAAAATTTCTGAATATCTCAAATAGAAACCCTACTGTTAAATTTCTGATTTACTTCTCCTACTTACATTAAGTTATTAATCTGAAATATTCAGCATTAACATCGAATTAAATACATTAACAGCCTACACATACAGATCTAAACAGAATAACATGCACAATGACAAAGTGACACATAGGGGATTTTTGGAGAACTGTCCCCGGAAAAACCCAATGTGGGAAAACTTGTCTTTTGGCTGCTGGAGGGTTTTTATTATTAAGCAAAAGTACAACAGATTTGGGCACCAAACTGGTTGACCCGACAGAGAAATAAAATAACTGCAACTATACCTTTGTTCTAGCGACAGAAAAATTGACTGATTCACACCCTCAAACGGGATTTACATAACTCAGTCTTTTCCGGTCTTCAGAAACCCCAGTGCTGCTTTGAAGCCCTCTGCGTCAGCCCTAATGGCCTGCGTCAGCCCTTGCGCTGCTCAGGAAGGGTCTGCGTCATCCCAGACTGGGTTACGCTGCCCCTGCGTTGCCCTGGCTGGGCCTGCGTCAGCCCTGCTGGCCCTCTGCTGCTTCCCTGCTGGTCCTGCGCTGCGCTTTCTGGGCCTGCATAGCTCCTGAGGCCTCTGCGCTGCCCCTGCTGGGCTCTTGGCTGAGTTGTGTTGCTATTGTCTCTGCGCTGCCTCGGTCTGTTGCTTCTCTGCCTTCGTTGTACTCTTGGCCTGGGATCAAACCATCCCTCTCGCCAATGATGCCCCTAGCTGTAGCTGAAACACTTTTGAAATTCTCAGCAAACCACGCCCTAAAATTTCAGCTTAGTTTCTGTGCTCTGCCACTGTGTGAGTTCTCCAACTGACCCCAAGCCCTCTTCTTATACTTTTATTGTTGAAATATCAACAATTGTGATCTAATCTTGAATCGACGACTAAGATTAGAAGATGTTTGATCTGTGTGACTTAATTCATTTTCATCACATTTTTAATTTAATTAACTTTAATCTTTTAATTTCCTAAGTTAGACTTAGGGTCCTTAATTAAAAAGATTAAATAATTAAATATTTCTTAAACAAGATGAAATTTCTTAAATCACTTTTTGGGTCATGGAGATCTCATGGACTCTAGTCTCTCCACAAAGTTTGGGAGCTAGAGCACATCCGATGCTACCCCAACACCCCAAAATCTCAACACTCCCTCTTAGCGAGGAATGTGCTATAGCAACTATACTTCACCCTAAAGTTTTGCATTGATCTTTGGTGTGGGTCTCTGTGTTGATGCTTGGTTTTCATCAGTGCGCTGCTGCTGTTCTTTTGTACTGCTGCCCATGACGTTGCCACCGCCACTGCTACATCTGTACTGCAGCTCCTTCTCAAATTGCTGCATCGTGCTGCCCATAACACTGCCACTGCTAATTGTTGCACTGCAACTTAGTTGTTGAGAGTAAACAACTGAAGGACTCCTGCCCAATCTTTGATAGACAAGTCAGTTGGGCTGCATCTCATCACTGAAGCTCCATAGGCTGTTACTCTGTGCTGTCATCTGGAGGTTGCTCCGCTGCTGTAGCTCTGCACTGTGTAAGCAGACCTCCTCTGCGCTGAAGTCCCCTACGCTGCTGCTGTGTTGTGCTATCCTCCTGAAGCCTCTGTGCTGTTGAAGCTTTGCATTGCGTAAGCAAGCCTGCTGTGCGCTGCTAAAGTCACATTAGCCCCTCCGCGCTATTGCTACTATGCTGCTGCTGCATCTGCACTGCGCTGCTCCCTCTCAGCATCCAGCTCTGCCTCTGCTCCATCTGTAATTCTCTGCACCCACTGCTCCACTTGTCTCGCTATCGTATTAAGGCTCCCGTAGCTTGTATGTGATCCAAGAGTTGGGTTACTCAAGGATCTTGCTCACCACTCTGTAGCTGCTCTACAGATCAAGATCGCCCCACTTTTGTGGTTCATGAGCGCTCATGGCTACGTCATCTTTGGAGCCATCGTTTACTACAACAACCTTGAAGGTAGAAGCTTCCTTGTCCTTTCTCTTCTGAGGACAATTGTTGGCGAAATGTTCTAGTTCACCGCACTTGAAACACTTGATCTTCGACAGATTGCGCTTCTTTCTCCCTTGCTGCCTCTTTGATGCCAAGGCTGCATCTTCCTCTTCTTTCTTCTTCACTTTGCTCGAACTAGTGCTGTACTGTCTTTTGGTCATCCGACGTATTTCCTTTTGTTGGAGGATAGCCCACATGTTGTCCTAGTTGGGAAGGTCCGCTCTGCCCAAGGGACTTTGGACAAAAGTTTTCCAGTCCTCTGTGACTGCATTGAGAGCAGTCCTCACCATGACATCATCATCTACCTTGACCCCCATGCCAGTCAGCTGATCTCGGATCGATTGTAGTTTGGATAGAAAATGGTCGATCTCTTCTCCCTTGGCCATCATGAATAACCTCAGCTGGTTCTCCAAAAGCATCTTTCTCTGGATGGATCTTCCTTCATAGAATGTGGTTAGAGCTACCCACATCTCATGAGCAGTTACCTTCTCGGCTATGTGTGGAACCACATGATCTTTGACCCCATCCATAATGAAGTGCTTGGCATATGCCGCTGCTTCTTCGTGCTTCTCCAGGAGCTTCGCATCGGTCGATGTAGCCAAGACTTTCTCTGCATGCTCCTTCAAGCCGCATGCCTCCATGACTACCAAGATTTTGGCCTTCCAGATTGCAAAGTTGAATAGGCCGTCCAACCTATCCTGATCACGTAGTCCATCTGGCACCATTTGCTTAGAAGTTTTGTCAAAACGAATCCTCCTCTCTATGCTAGAGACTCGAATCTAGGGTCCTTGGCGAGACAAGCACCCTCTGCTCCTTCTGACAATTGAATCCCTCTCTTGGAAGTCTGCCAAACAAAACGAGTCAGCTCTCTTCGATACTCTAATCGATCTACAAAGTTCTTTGGCAGGAACTCTTCTGAGAAGGTGTTCTCTTCCCGCTCTTTGTCAACTTAGCTTAGGCTTAATTCTGCATCGACAGAATCTTCACCCCACCAACAATTGTTGAAGGTCTGCAACTCAGCTTCCGGCACTCTGAACAACAATTAGCTTCTGGACTGCGTCACTCGGTTGGGCCTCTGCGTGAGCAGAGAGTCTCAGCGCAGCTTCTGTGTTGCCTTTGCGCAGTAAGTGTATGGGGCTGCGTGAGTCTGCATGGAGACTGCGTCACTCTTGCCTTTGCTCGGCTCTGCTTCCTTTTGTTTTTGTGTTGCCTTCTCTGGTCCGATTTATCTGCTGCTTTCTGCATCACAGATTTGTTCAGCCGTCTTGCTGGAGATCCAACTAGATCTGCAATCGCTATGATACCATGTGAAAATTTCTGAATATCTCAAAAATAAATCGTACTGTTAAATTTATGATTTACTTCTTCTACTTACATTAAGTTATTAATCTGAAATATTTAGCATTAACATCGAAGTAAATACATTAACAACCTACACATACAGATCTAAATTGAATAACGTGCACAACGACAAAGTGACACACAAGGATTTTTTGGACAAATGTCCCCGGAAAAACCCAATGCGGGAAAACCGGTCTTCTGGCTGTTGGATGGTTTTTACGGTCTTCTGGTTGCTGGATGGTTTTTACGGTCTGCTGGTTGCTGGATGGTTTTTACGGTCTTCTGGTTTTTATTATTAAGCAGAATCTAAGGGCACGAAATTGGTTAACTTGACAGAGAAATAAAAGAGCTGCAGCTATACCTCTGTTATGGAGACAGAAAAACCGACTGATTCACATCCTCAAACGGGATTTATAGAACTCAGTCTTTTCCGGTCTTCAGAAACCCCAACGCCGCTCTGAAGCCCTCTGCGTCAGCCATTGTGCTGCTCAGGAAGAGCCTGCGTCACCCAGTTTGGGTTATGCTGCCCTGGCTGGGCCTGTGTCAGCCTTGCTGGCCTCCTATTGCCCTTGCACTGCCCTTTTTGGGCCTGCGTCAAGCTTGCGTAGCTCCTGATGCCTCTGTGTTGCCCCTGTTGGGCTCTTGGTTGAGTTGCGTAGCTGCTGCCTCTGCGTTGCCTTGGTCTGTTGCTTCTCTGCCCCTCGTTGCAGCTGAAACACTTCTGAAATTCTTAGCAAACCACGCCCTAGAATTCCAGCTTAGTTTCAGTGCTCTGCCACTGTATGTGTTCTCCAACTGACACCAAGCCTTCTTCTTATACTTTTCTCGTTGAAACATCAATGGTTGTGATCTAATCTTGAATTGACGACTAAGATTAGAAGATGCTTGATTCGTGTGACTCAAGTAATTTTCATCACATGTTTAATTTAATCAACTTTAATCTTTTAATTTTCCTAAGTTAGACGTAGGGTCCTTAATTAAAAAGATTAATTAATTAAATATCTCTTAAACAAGATGGAATTTCTTAAATTTCTTTCTATGTCTTGGAGATCTCATGTACTCTAGTCCCTCCACAAAGTTTGGGAGCTAGAGCACATTCGATGCTACCCCAACACCCCAAAATTTCAACACTCCTGCTCTTTAGTGGACTTTCACCACAAGGGACGCTGCCCACTTTTGGTCACCTGAGAGGTATTCCAAGTCTATGGCTCAAAGGTTACAAATGGATAGGCTTAAGAAGGGCACTCAACTTGAGGACACAAATCAATATGACAAAGACAAGGCAAAGCGTGCACCTTAAGAGGCTTATCTAGGGCACTTATGACCTAGGGTTTAATGAATAGGCAAGGATAAAGGCTTACCAAGGTGCATAAACCAAAAAAAGGCTTGCTTAAGATTGATTTGATCAACAATTAGAGCAATAGTCTATCGAAAAACCCTAAGTTGAAGCCTAGGGTTAGATTAGGGTTTACCCAAGGGTAGGATTTTCTAGGCCTTGTGACATCAACCCTAAAATGGAAAAATTAACCATGGAAATGGATGGATTTTGATGCAATGAAACTTAAACCATGTGTATAACCTCACCACAAGCCAATGCACTCCTCCTAGTTAAATTTGGCCCTATGCCTTGGATTGCCTTGAAGGGTCAAAAATGTGAGGGAGAGAGAGAAAAAGGTTAAAATATGTGTTTTTTAATAATTTGTGATCACCTATGTGGATGCTAGTGCTTGACCCTTGGGTGATGGAGTCTAAGGGAAACCTACTAATGGAAATATCAAACACTAGTATGGAGCAAGGGCAAGAAAAAACCTAGTTTTTATAAATCCTAACTATCACTTTATGAGGATAAAGTTATGAAGAGAGCTTAAAATGAAGGTTATTCAAGGGATTTTCATATATTCTTTAGTTAAGACATGCAATACTTTGCCCAGATTCTGTAGAAAATTATTCAATTGAACTAGCACATAGAAACCTTAACAACAACCACTCAACGACACCAAATTCGATGTTGTCCTTTGAGATAATTATAGGTTAATTAATTATGCTAGAGTATCTAAAATATTTTGTTGTTTTTTAAAAGGGTTTTTGGATGACCAATGCTATGAGCAAACTACAAGCAGATGTTTTAAACCTTTAATAGTACTGAATATTAAGAAAGGGTTGCTCTTTTACTTCTAAACAATGATTTGATTTTATAATATGTGAAAGACAGAAATGTAAGAAACTATGATCTACTAAGTCTTCAAATTGAACCTTTAGCTTATCATAAGAAAGAAAAGCTGATAAACAATGCTCACAACTTAACAATATATATTTAACCTTATGAAGATGATTGATAATTAATAAATGTAGAGGGACTTATACATACAGTCTCATAAATCAATCTCTAAAATAAATGATAACTTCAGAGGATTTAAGATAGACTGATATTCAGTTTTCTCTTACCTACTTATCTTCGTAAAACTTAAATATATGTAGAAAAACAAAATGGAATGTAAACTGGAAAAACGCACTAGCAAACAAGCTGTTTGAAACAAATCCAGAATCCTTTTCATTAATAATCAATGATCTTACTTCATACACTTCTGCTTTACAAGCGCTCATCCAAGGGTTCAACCCTTTATAATTTGTTTATGGAAGTATTTATACAATTTTTGTCAAAAAGATCTGATTCAAATATCTAGATCTTTGTCGAAATATCTCAAACTGTTTACTAAACAAAATTGCAAAAATATAATAAATTCGAAACTGAATTGAGCTGCTGGCTCTACATTTTAGGATTTTTGGTGATGAGGTTGCGGAAATATGAGTCCTCGTTGGCTAAAGTTGTTTTGGATACCTGATCTGGTCATTCTAACAATCCACATAACTTTTTCCCATTTACTTTGATCTAGCAATGAAAATCTACTTAGCTTTTTGTAAATTTCATCAACTTCTATGTATCTTTCTAAAGTTTGTTTAGCTAAAAATAGATGAGGAATTTCATGTCTGATTGCTAAATCCAAGCTGAGTCCTTCCATGAATGCCTTGCCTGTAATGCTTCCTGTAACCTTTGCAAAATTTGACCTATCTCTGGCAATTTCACATAACTTTGTTTGATAATCTTCAAGTTGAACTAATTCATCTCCCATACCTTGTAATCCAGGAAGACCTTTCTGATGTAACACATCTTTTTGTGAAATCTTTGCACAATATTTTGTAAATTTTTACACTTGTTCTCCAATTGTAACATTAGTTTTTTATTAGTAAGAACTTTCCTTACTTCCAGAATACTGTCAGTTCTGTCTTCAATATCTAGTTCTTCTAATTCATCTTTAGTCTTTGAATTCAAGAATTTGATAATAACTACTGCATCACTGGGTTTAGTATCAATTTCTCTCTTTACCTCTGCAATCAAAGTGTTGGATCTAGCAAGAAGTTCACCTTGTTCGAATATGATTAGATAGATGGCCACATGTGAGATATTTCTTCATTTATTTGAATCCAAATACTTTCTTTAGCTTGAGTAATGGTGTCAACCATGATATTTTGAGTCTCTAAATATTGAACTCTTTGTGCAAGCTTATGAGTTTTTTGCAATTTTGATAAATAAGCACCATCTGATTTGATTTTATGTTCCTGCAATTTATCACACTTTTCTATAAGCTTTTCAATTTCTTTACTTTTGATGGCTAGATCATCCATGGCTTTAGTTAATTCTGCTGCTGTAGTAGTAGACTATGAAACTGCTGTTGATGTTGATACTGTAGCTCTTGCTGAAGAAGATGCCTCCCCTGTTACTGTACCTGCTATTAGAATTGTGGCTAATGGAATGGCTTGTACTGGAGCAGTCTCCTCTTTCTCTTTAAGGAGTTTCTCAATTTCCTTTTCCATTTTGGAGATCTGGTCACTTTGTTCAATGATAATTTTTAACAAATCCTCATTTTCTTTCTCAAGTTCCCCCAATTCTTTAGCTTGTGGATCTTCTGTTGAGTGGAGTTTCAATTGCTTTCTCAGGGTTGCTATATCTGCAGTCTTTTATTTAATTATTTCTTCAGTAGCTTTGATGTCTTTCGGGATCATATCCCAATTTTATCACTAGCTCCTCTAAAGATTTTATCTTGGTATCTTTAGCTGGAGAAGAAATTTTCTCTAACTTCAACTGAGTCTGAATATTTTGTATTTAGGTTTGGAGCTTAGCAGCTGTCATGGTAGAAGTGGTTATAGTATTGAAAATCATTTCACCTATTTTCTTGTGAAGATCCATTTAATGAAATCAAGTGCGGACTAAGCGTTTGATTATGGACGGTGTGAAGGATCATGTTGTGCCACACATTGCCGGAAAGAAGATGGCAAATGAGATGTGGACCGCTTTAGAAGCCATGTATCAAGGAAGCTCTGTTCAATGGAAAATGCTTCTAGAGAATCAAATGAGGCTATTCCAGATGCAGAAGAGTGAGGAGGTAGATCCCATTCTTTTCCGTTTACAGACTATCCGAGATCAACTGATTGCCATGGGTGCACCTCCGGACGAAGGGCTCTTGGTAAAGACTGCCCTGAATGCAGTCACTGAGGAATGGGAATCGTTTGTCCAAAGCATATTGGGCAGGGCACCGTTACCATCCTAGGCGAACATGTGGGCAATCCTCCGCCAAGAAGAAATTAGGAGGATCACCAAGATGCAAAACAATAGCAACGGAACTGTCAGAGTAAAGAAAGAAGAGGAGGATGATGCAACCCTTGCATCGAAGGAACGAAAGCAGCAAGGGAAGAAGAGGGACCTTTCCATGGTCCGGTGCTTTAACTATGGCGAACTTGGACACTTCGCCAACACTTGTCTTAAGAAGAAGGACAAAGGAGCTTCTGATTCCAAGGCTGTAGCAGCAAAGGATTATGGGAGTGAAGATGACGTAGCCATGAGTGCTCATGAGCCACGTAAGTGGGGTGACATGGATCTGTAGAGCAGCTACAGATCAAGTAGGCGAGATCCTTGAGTCAGACCTACTCTTGGATCACATACGAGCTATGGGAGCCTTAAGACGGTAGCGGGACGAGTAGGAGAAGGATGCAAAAGATCACAGTGGAGCGGAGGGCAGTGCTGAGATATTATAGAGGGAGCAGCTCAGTGCAGAGGCAACAACAACGTAGAGGCAACAACGCAGAGGCTGGTGGGACTTCAAGAACGCAGAGAGGCAGTGCTCATGCAGTGCAGAGCTGAGTAGCACAGTGGCTTCAGGAGGACAATGTAAAGCAACAACAAAGGGGGTTTCAGTGATGGGATGCAGCCTAACTTGTTTGTCAATGATTGGGCAGGAGTCTTTCAGTTACTTACTTCATGGCAACTGAGTTGCAGTGCAGTAGTTAGCAGTGGCATTGCTATGGGCATCTTGATGTAGCAAGTTGAGAGGGAGCTGCAGTACAGATGTGGCAGTGACTTGGGGCAGCAATACAGGGAGCATCAATGCAGTAGATGGAGGACAACAGACCAAGCATCGGCAACACAAAGACCAATACCAAGATCTTGCGATACATGGTGTGGATGTATTGCTAGAGCACACTCCGTTATAAGAGGGAGTGTTGAGATTTTGTGTAGTTGGGGTAGCATTGGGTGTGCTCTAGCCCCAAAACTTTGTGGAAGGGCTAAGAATCACATCAACTCCAAAACCCAGAAAGCATTTGGAGAAATTTCATCTAGTGTTGAAGTTATTCAAATAATTAATTTTTTTAATGACGACCCTAATTCTAAACTTAGGAAATTAGAAAAATTAAAGTGAATTAATTAAACACATGTGCTGAAATGTTCTAAGTGACGCGGATCAAGCAGTCTTTTAATCTCAGCTGTTGATGTGTTCAACGAAAAAGTATAAGAGAAAGGCTTGAGCGTCAGTTGGAGACACACACAGAGGGCAGAGCTGAGGAGTTGATCTGGAATTCTAGGGCAGGGTTTGCTAGGAATTTCTGGAAGAGTTTTTTGTAGCGAGGGGTAATATTGGCTGAAGGGATGATCTGATTCCGGAGCCAAGAGTCAGCAAGAGGCAGAGAAGCAACAATCAAGGACAACGCAGAGGAGCGAGGGCAGCAACAGCAGTTGCACAGCGCAGAGGCTTCAGCCGCTACGCAAACCCAGGAAGGGCAACGCTGCAGCTTTAGAGGGCTTCCAGAGTTACGTAGAGGCCTCTAGAGGCAGCGTAAGGACTGCGTCACCCACTCTGGGGTTACACAGTCCCCTTCTGAGTAGCGCAGAGGCATGCAAAGCCTAGCAGGGCTGACGCTGGGGCTTCAGAGGCAACGTTGGGGTTTCTAGGGCCAGAAAATAGCTGAGTCTTGTAAATCCCGTTTGAGGGTGTGCATCAGTTAGCTTTTGGTCTTGGAACAATAAGTATTGCTATAGATCTATCATTTTCTTTGTCGGGTTAACCAGTTGGGTGCCTAGATTTCTTGTACTCAGATTCTACTTAATAATAATAAACCCTCATATCTGCTGCACCAGTTTTCCCGCATTGGGTTTTTCCGGGGACTATTGTCCGAAAAATTCTGTCACCTTGTCTGAATGAGCGTATTATTCAGTAAATGATCTGCATATGTGTAGGCTGTTAGTAGTGTTTACTTAGATATTTTCTGAATATTTTTTGGAAATAACTTGTATAATTTAATGACAAGTAGGAGAAGTAAACCATGATACTACAGTAGGATTTCTGCATCAATGTATTCAGAAATTTTCACAGTTCCCATCAAGTACTGGAATTCCTGGCTTATTCTATTCCATGATCTCCTTCCAGTTGTTAAATTGCTAGTGAAGGAACTTGTTCTGATACCAATTGTTGGAAACACTAAGAGGGGGGTGAATCAATATTTATTAGCAATTAGAAACTTTATTAATATTTTTTAGAGCATTAATTAATATTCAACATCAATTCAAAACATGAATAAGCAGTAGACAATAGACACAAGAATTTTGTGTGGAAACCCCCTCTAGGACAAAAACCATTGAATGCTTCTCTAATAATTTATGAGTACTGTTGTCACCGAGATTGTACAGACATCGCGACAACCGCTCAGGGCTGGGGTTGTCACTCTGATCCCCACCCACTCTGTTCTAGTTGTCTCACAACAATAGGCTATGGGGGTAGTCCCTATGGAGTGAGGTGAAGGAAAACAAGTTGGGAATCAACTTGTTTGGGAGACATGGATGAGTGGCCTAGCTACTCGGTTAAATTTAGCAAGATTTATGATTAGATTGGATTTTAAATATGAGACTAGTGCCTTATTGTAAATTTTTGTAGGTGTTCTATGCTTGATGCAACTTTACTTTTATTCCCAATATCAAACAACAATCACATAAACAAGAAAAGTAAAATGTTGATAGAACATACCAATAGATCGACAAAAGACAAGCCAAAAATACACTTAACTTGATCAACAAAATATCTGTGTTGTGGTGCGTTATGGCGGTCAATAGGATGCTTCAACCAGTAAAGTCTCTACACGGTCAGCCAACCAGAATGTGTTACACAACCCTCTCGGACAACTCTACAATGGTCCGAGAGGGGCTTCAAGCCTACATTACAATTCTGGTTGACCTTGCACATAAGTGGAATTAATTCAAAATAAATGTTCTGCTCATCGGATCAAGATGATCTTTAGATTGATCTTGCACCTCTCCGAAAAGAGGAATCCAATAAAAATATTGGCATCTTTATCTGGGCATCACAACATGGAGTTTGGACCTAGTTGTCCAAAATTAACACTTATGGAGTCACAAATATTGCGTAATGTAAATTAATGCCGAGTAACCAAATGGACACCCACTGCTTAAATGATTGAATAACTTATATGATGTGCAAATCCTAGGATCTATGTGTGATGCAAGGGTGTTGTAATTGGATGGCTACGTTTTAACTAAGTATACCTCCGCAACTTTTTTGAGAGGCGAAGAGATAGGTTGTGGATGGAAGCCAACGAGAAGTAGGCAAAGGCTGGAAGTAGGCAAAGGCCCGATTAACGGTACCTCCCCCTGTGTTCCAACCACCCATTGCCTCCGATGCTGCAAAGACTGCGGCTCTGACGACTGCACTGTGTTAACCACTAAGAAACGATGAATCCCTCAAGCTAATCAGAAAATGGTTGCCCTATGGGTCTATCAACCTAGCTTATGCTAGGAGGTAAGTTTCTTAATGCAAGCTAGATCCTAGAATGCCTATGCAACGATGATGAGTGAGATTTCTTGAATTAAGATTGTTTATGTTATTTAAGTACTTAGTGTGAATTATCTTATAGCAAGTGTACTTAACAATAATTAGGTGACAATCTTAAGACAAGGTAAGTGCTACAAGATACAAGTACCAATGTTCGACAATATTCCACAAGGTGCTTAGAAGAAATATACAATTGAACAATGAGACTACTTAAGATATGCCAATGACCAATATTGAGATGCTCACTTAGAATGATAACCAATAGATAATCAAGATATCAAAGTCTCTTTAACTTAGAGGAATTATCTAATGATTTCTTAATCAATGCTTCAGTTAGATGTCAAATACAATGATAACAATTAGATCTTAATGCTCAAACAACTTAGATCACTAGTGAGATTAGAGTCAAAACTTGGATGTGTGAGTGGATTTAGTGCCAAGTTAACAAATTCTCAAGACAAGTAAGTTTTAGATTCCAAAATCAACAATAACATTCCAACACTTATTGATTCTATGACAACAGTGGTGAGATCACTTTAACATGAAAATCTCCAAACTTATGAGGTAGAAAATTTCCCAATATTTAACCAATGTAGATTTACAATTTTCAGACCTCTTAAGATGTTGTATGTGAATGTTATGACAACAGTGAGAAAGTGATAACAACAGTGAGGAAAATGCCCTAGATCCAATAGATAACAAGCCACTAGTGACTAGACATGATCAGTAAAATGGCCAACAACTTGCGAAAGTAAAATATATGTTTTTAAGCCACTTTAAGATGCAATATTCAAAGATAGATCGGATTTGATATAAATTATTGCAGCAGTAAACAAATCAGTATATTACAAGTTAATGATGCTACAACAAATGCCCAATATGCCCAAAAATAGGAAAATTTTATCAAAACTGAAAAATCGATTTTTTCAGCTCTCTTTAGTTGCGTGATCCAGAAAATTGCAGATTTGATTCAGTGACTTATGCAGAAAATTCCAGCAAACAAGTATTTAGATCTAGGCTAGATTCTAGATGCCCAAGTGGCCAAAATTTAGGAAAATTAAAATTTTGCAATTTTGAGTGATTTTGACCAAATTAAATGTGATTCTAGGGCTATTATATCACTGCTGTAATAAAACAAAGACAAAATGAGAGTTTATAGAGCAAACCCTAGGACCAAGGCCTTGAAGATGAACTTGCCCAAGTTGCCCAAAATTTTGGGATGAAGATGCCACTTGAAAATCAAACTTTTGAAGCCTAAAACCCTGCAAAACAACCAAGTATTCAGTCTCAAAAATTTAGGGATGGATTTAAGGCACACTAGGGCCAACGCTAGGCCTAATAGGGCTAGCATTGGGGGAAAATGAGGCTAGGAAGGCAGATCGGGGTCAAAATGGCAAGAAGAGATTGGGAAAGGCCAACGCTGGGGGATAAGGCCTCAAAGGGTGGACGCTTGGGCAAAAAAAGGCAAACAACTAGGGGTTAGGGGCTAAAGAGCCCATGGCTAGCCCTCAGGGAAACCATCTAGGGTCTCAGAAGGAGGCCGAGGCCCTTTTAGGCCACGACTAGGCCAAAATTGGCCTTGAACCCTCTGCGCCAAGGGTAGGAGGGGAGGTCGAGGCCTTTAGGACTTATTACCTGTCGTAAGAAGGCGAAAAAGGACGCTGGGTGTTTTTAGGCTGGCGGTGGGAGGAGAGAGGTCAATGCTGGCCCTAGGACGGCTAGGTCCAGGCCCGAGAAGACTAAAAAATGAAACCCTTGTTTTAGAATTTTTTTTCTTCTTTTAGATCTGAAATTTGGCTCAACTTCTTCAATGGGTAGCCCTGCAATCTTTTCTAGAGACTAGATCTTACCGTCAAGGGCCTAGATCTAGCTCTACTTCAACTTCTTCTCTTGATTCAACTTGCAAAAATGAAAATAAAACACCCAAACCCCAATATATACAAAATCTTAAAACCCCAAAACCCAAGTTAGCAAAATAATTTACAACATTAAATTTACAAAATTATTTACAAAATTTACAAATATACAAAGGTTTTGAAAGTTAAAATTTTTGAGAAAGATATATTTTTTATGACTATATTCTTGATGAATGGCTAAAAATACTTTAGAAACCCCATGCACACTATATCCTTAGCGAAGATTTAATCAACCACACAAATATTTGGGATCCAAGCAAAATGGTTCCTACCCAAGTTTGTAAACTTGGAGGCCAAGGAATAAACTACCTGCAAACACTATGTATTTATCTCAAGATAATCTGTTAATCATATGGCGAATCAAACCACCTATGATTAGCCCAAAACTATCAATAACATTATTTTATCTCCATCTAATGAAAAACAAATCTTACCATTATTCAACACAACATAGGAAAACCCGTAGTCAGTCCATACCACAAATAAATGAACATGCAACTCCTTGAATTTCACCCCAAAGTCTTTATTATGATAGAAAAAATAGTTCCTAGTGGGACAATAGTTTACATGAAAGCTTCAACAACAATTTCCTAGCCAGAAATCAGATGGATAGAGACTCAAATGACTCTTTAATTTATAGATAAATCCTCCAAGTGGAAAAATAACAGTTAGTTTGCTTGATCCTTTTCAAAATAATCTCGGCCGTTGAAAAATACATATCGTCTTTAATTCTTAGCTGTTGAATTTTTATTTTTGAGGAATTTTTGAATTTTTTATTAGCTCAAAATTAATTATTTTGAGCTAATTTCCTCAAAATTTTGACTTTGTCTTAACCACCAAGGTCCAAGAATCCAATTTTTCTTGAAATATCCAATATTCCCTTCCATAAATTAATTATTTTAAGACCCACAAATTTTTCCATTTGGAGAAATTAATTTCTCTATGATATTTTAAGTTGACTCTAATTAATTAATTTTCTGGCTGAGGATTTATTAAGTTTTGTCAAAAAAATTAATTAATTGACACTTGAGGGGATTTAATGTTTTTTCCACCCTCTAATATTTCAACCATGGTGTCTATGTATGAGGGACCATGCATTAAAATATTTTTACATAAGATTTACAATTCAACCCTCAAAGGGGGAATACCCGTTCAGCTTAGACCCTCAAGATACATACCCAATCTGCGACACAACATGATCTAGTAGACCAAGTGGTTTGTAACAAAATAAAATAGCCAACTAGCTTAAATTATTCCCAAACCACTTTTACATAAAACTCAACTAGAACAGTAGGACTCATTGATCCAGATTTATGCAGGAACACAACATATGCAATAACACAATAGAATAAACATATAACCATAAATACAAAGATGTAGCGGAAATAATACTTCATTTCATTAATATCAAAGAACTAAAATTTGTTTATAGACAAAATGGAAATAAACTAGCTTGGGCGCTAGTAGCTTATCTTTGAGAAGAGATGTGGCAGCTACAGGCCTCTGAACTATGTTACAATGAGGCTCGAGGGTCTATTTATTATTGAGAAACAATGGAAAACTCTAAACATCCAAAAACCTAACTTTAGGAGATGAAGCGCCAAAACGATGGGGGCCTCGTTTGGGTAAATTGGTACATCAATCTTCTCGGGGACGTAACTTTGGCATACGATCTCCGTTTGATGCGCACAATACCTTGTTAGAAATATCTATCCGAGGACTACAACTTTTGATGTGAGCAACATGGGAGGAACTTTGATATTGCTCTCGATTTTCCCAAAAAACTTCGTTTAGGGCCTCAAAATGGCTCTAGAAGTTTAGGACCCGAAAAATTGCTAAAAATAGTAAATTGTGCTACAATTAAGGAAACTAAAAAACTGAAAGAAATAATGGTGGGGCTCTAAGTGGAATAGGCGGGTGGCCACCAATATCCACTTGGATCACTCCTCCCCTCTTAGGAAGCAATGGTCCTCATTGCGTTGAGTTCCTCCATGAGATGAGGAAACTTCTGCTGAACTTGGTCCGTGGTGAACCACTTGCCTTGGTGCAGGAGTTGGCCAGCTTTGACAACCTGATACAGTTGGATCTTCTGCTGGCGAGTGTTCTTGATTTGCATGTCCATGATACAATTTGTGGTGGCCTGTTCCATGCAGTCTGGGTTTAACTCTGTTGGTGTGAGTTGTTCTGCAATGTCGGAGGTGTCCAATAGAGGTGGGAAGTAGGGCCAAAGGCAGTCCACATTGAATACTGGGTGTAGACCAAGGAATGGTGGAATACTCAGCTCGAAGGCATTGGCCCCTACAGCCTTGGTGATGGTGTACGACCCATATCGGAGCGGGCGAAGCTTGCGGTGGGGTCCAACGAAGCACTCATTCTGCAAATGTAGCCACACTTTGTTGCCCACCTGGAAGTTGTGTGGCACCCGATGCTGATCATGTCGTTGCTTGTAATTAGCACTGGCCCTGTCCAATATGTCATGAACTTGTTGGTGGATGTGCTGAATGCTCTCAATGAAGCTGTTTGCTTTGTCAACTTAAAACTGGACATGAGCCGAATCAACCTGAGTAGCCGCAAATGGCATGGCTATGTCAATGGGACATAGTGGCTGGAATCCTAAACCCACCTGAAAGGCGCTGTGGCCGGTTGAGCTGTGGAGAGCCCGGTTATAACTCTGTTGTACATAGGGAAGGCTCTCATCCCATGTGCGTGGATGCTTGGAATTGTACATGCCCAGAATGTGTACGATCTTCTTGTTGACGACCTTTGTTTGGCCATCAGTTTGGGGA
The DNA here is from genome assembly GCA_034641835.2 of Pinus albicaulis. Taxonomy (NCBI): domain Eukaryota; kingdom Viridiplantae; phylum Streptophyta; class Pinopsida; order Pinales; family Pinaceae; genus Pinus; species Pinus albicaulis. The sequence goes on from CM076573.1 coordinate 22,170,343, forward strand.
TGGAAAGCTGTGGACTTGGTGAGCTTGGTGTCCAGCATTGGCCAGAGGCTAGACCAAAATGTGCTGAGGAACCTGCTGTCCCGATCTGAGATGATAGACTGTGGGATACCAAGGTGTACCCACACTCTTTCAAAGAAGAGTTTAGCAGTGGTTCCTGCTGTGATATTCTTCTTGCAGGTCGCCATAATGGCCATCTTCGAGAATCTGTTAATGACCACGAAAACATAGTCGTTTCCATGCTTAGTAGAAGGCCCAACATGTAAAACATGGAGATGGATTCCCAAGGTCGGCTAGGGGTAAGTAGTGGAGTATAGAGGCCTTGCTTCTGGATGGTTGGTTTGGCAATGGCGCAAGCAATCCAAGATCTGATGTACTTCCTGACATCTTTTCGAAGGTTCGGCCAATATAAATAGTTCTACAATACTGCCGCTGTTCTCTCGACTCCGAAATGCCCAATGACTCGACTCTAGTGTGCTTCCCAAATCGTCTTGGCACGCTCGCTTGAAGGAACACAAAAGTGTCCCAGGTGACATAGCAGTTCATCCTGGAGGTGAAAATTTGGAACTTGCATACCCTCTGTTAGCTACCTATAAAATTTGTTATAACAAAAGGTGGCTAAGACTTTTTGAGCCTTCAAGGAACAAATTTCATTGCTAAAAATTGTTGGCTCTTGAAGACTCTTGAAGGCCTCATGCTTTTCCTCTGTCCAAAACTTCACTGCTGTTTCCCTTCAAAACTCAGAAATCCTGCTGATTTCCAAGCCAGAATACTGCTGCAAGCACCATTTCCCTTTTCCCTTTCTCCCAAAACTAACTTTCATTTACTCCCCTTTTTCTCCATAAAACTCCTCTATTTTCATGATTCCTTTTCTCCCTTTCGTGAAAATCCTCTTTACGTAGTTTAAAACTCATTTTTAAACTATATCGGAACCCTCATTTCCCTTGAAAACCATTGGAAATCCATAAAAATCACATTTTTCATACATTATAGACTTAAGCCCCCTCGGGCTAAGTCTTAAGCCCCTTTCTTCATAAGTCTCCGGTCTTATTATCTCCCATGTGCCCCACGGCCCCGCAATCGGGCGCCAAGCCATTTCTAGTATTAATTATTTCCGCCCAAAGTTTAAAACCTTTGGTTATATATTAAAACTCGTCGGTTTTACTATATCATAATTTTTCCGCTGGTCCGAAATTCAAATCAATCTCCACCGTCGATCTAATCTGCAGATCGACGGTGCAGAGCCTGTCACCCCGGTAGTCCCCGTCGTCCACTAACCCATTCCAAAAACCGCGCGGTATTCATTGTACCGCCTTTGGGCGAGGGTGGTTTTTTCCCGATTGGCAGCGATTCCATTCAACGGTTGACACGTGGCCTGAGCACTGTTCACAAAACCGCCGTCCATCGCGCGTTAACGTTCGGACGTGGACACGGCGCGATATTGATGCGTACCGTCCGATCTGAGGCTGCCCATCCGACGGCTATCGCTCACCGAAGATGTCCGACAGTTAACCAGGCTACGGCGCGACATTCAATAAATCTCCGCTGTCGATCTGGTCTGCAGATTGACGGTCCATATTCCATTGCCCTGTTTCGATCGCCCAGCCAACGATTTCCACTTTGACTTTCCATTTTCCGCTCCCGACCGTCGATCTTTGCGAGATCGACGGCTCTGATTTAAATTATTCTTCCGCCTTCCTTTTGTTTTCTCCCGATCAATCTTGACCGTTCGATGATGCCATCCAACGGCGACGCTTCCTCCACATGCCTTCTGCAGCAATAAACCTATATATGCAGGATTTTTTAATATTTGTTTGTATTTTGTAGGGTTTTAATGATTTTCTTGCCATTTTTGAAGAAAATTCGAAAGAAGAGGGTGACGATCCTCCTACCTTCGATTCACCAAAGAAAATCATCACAGGGTGTTAAAACCACGTTTTCATCAGTGTTTCTTCAGGCATTGATGCCATATCGCCCTTGCGCAGCCCTGCACATCAACAAAAACCATGAATCAGGCACAGTCAGAGAGTATCAGTGACAAAGGCCAAATTTATCAGAACAGAGGATTAAAGATAGATTTCGTAGGGATCACGGCTAAGAATGTTTATCAAAAGCCTAATCCCCGATTTAAAACACAGTTTAAAGAAAATCTGAAGTGTTTTATCGACAGGAAAACCTCCACCACCACAATTGAGGCAAATTGATCCCTCTAGCTACCCCGATGCCACCTGTGCCTCAAAGTATTCAATCAGAGGCTGAATTTATTGATCAGGATCAAATATTTGTCTCAAAACGCAGCCAAAGAGGAAACTTTGCCAAGGAAATTAATGACAAACATCTTCAGAGTTACTTTGACGCCACACAGAGCCTCAAAGGTCAACAAAAGCTCCCACTGAGCTTAATCTTTATGTAAAAACATTTAATACAGAGGACACCTATGTAAGTTTCTTCATTGAGCCCCCAAAGGCCCAGAAACCATTAAATCTGTATTAATTGTAATTGAGATCGTTTATTAGATCTCACCTCCTCATTCTTCTATATATACTACTACAGAAGATGAGTGAGGGGTTGGTTGCAGAACTTTGATATACACTTGAGCTTAAATTCCTGATTGTAAATAGTGTTCACTGGCTCTTGGAGCTCTGCTTGTGATAGATAGGTTAGGCTGAGATGTGTAGATGGTTGCTAAACTAAAGCACTGGACTTAAAGCTGTAACTGGTTTGGAGCATCAATACAAGCTGATTTATGGGATCCTAGTCTATGTTGACGGTGATGTTTCTCTAATTGTAACTTGTTATTTTGTTTCTGTTTTCACTGTGTTTCATATTCTCTTATAAAGAACAACATGCATAGAGTTAGGACCTACTGTACATCAGTAACCTTCTCTGACTGAAAATATTTATTTGAATGTTTTCTTCCAAACTGTGTTATTTAGGAATGATTTAATTTAGTTCAAGCATAGGAATGCTGGCGTTCCCTTGTCTTATTGTCTTAGCTGAATGTTATTCTTAAATGTTATTTTCAGTATATGTTTTGTGAGGATGAACTGAGGAATATATGGCGAGCCCTGGTCCCAGTTTTATCTCCACTACTGTCTGAATGTTTCCCTTGGAATGTGTTAAAAGCTGGCTAGTTTAGAAGTACTTACCAGATCTTAGGCCATTCTATGTTATCTTTGTGTTTTTCTTGAAAGTAACCAAGTAAAGTAGAGCTAGGAGAGGATTTGTGGTGAGCTCGGCCCGCTAGTTTCTACTCCAACAGTTGCCTTCAAGTTTCCCTTTGTTTTAAAATGTTTTCTATTGAAAGTGTATCAAAGGCTGGCTAGTTTAAAAGTACTTACCAGATCCTAGTTTACTTTTATGTTTTTCTTGAGTCTATGTCAAAGGTTGGCTAGTTTAGAAGTACTTACCAGATCCTGGGCTGCTCCTTGTTCTGCATCTGTTTATTTGTCCTTCTTATTGTATCATTTCATTCCATAACTCAAACTTCAAAGAGATCCTTAGACATAGATGACTTGCCCCATGGACCACTCTTGCCTCTTTTTGTTCCAATTAAACCCTATTATGAATCCATAGCCCAATGGACTAAAACCTGCAATTATCTATCTTTTTGGCCGAAGCTTACTCTCATTACTTGCAACTTCTCACCTTTGAAATTCTTTTCATTTATGACTTTCCACTCAAAACAGTAATCATGCTCAACCATAAAAAAAAAACAAAACCCTTGGCCTTCATAACTAGCCTAATATCATAACCCCAAACTTCAAATACAAATCCATCTTTTCCCTTATTGGAGAGATCCCTCTCCAGATTCAAGAGGGCTAGATCCTAGAATCCCAAAGTTGGTTGAAATGATGTTGTTTCTGTGATTGGACTTTTCCGATCTTGCTAATTACAGATTCCTAACATTTCTGGCGACTCCGCTGGGGACTCAAACTCAAAATCATTTTCATTTTTATAAAACCTTGAGAGTAAAAGCAGCCTTTTTAAGCACTACCAAAGAATGGTAATCATGATAAAACTTGTTTGAATCAGTGACAA